>WBMZ01005924.1:0-96924 GCA_013400975.1 Atrichornis clamosus
GAAAATAAAAGAAAAGAAGAAAAACAAACTAGCAGACTACCAGAATAATCTAGAGCAATATTAAGCTGTATATTAAAAAAAAAGAACCCTTTACCTCCTATCCATAGGAACACAGGCCTCTTCTTATGCTTAGCCTGCCCATGGGGATTGAAAACAAGGAGAAGCTAAATGTTGTTGTACTCTTCAGCGAGTTTGAAAAGCAAAGCCTTTGTTTACATGACTAAAAGTGCACCTAACTGTCAATTTCTATTGTTTTAAAACTTGGGTTTGGTATTTCTATAAAGCAGCAGTGTTGTAAATGCCAAAGTGTTCTGTTGGTTTGTCAGCTTTTTTCCCCTCACAATTGATATTATGTGAGACAGGCAGACTATTCTGGGTAGAAAGCTATTTTTAAACAGGCATTGTTCTTTTCCAGAAACAGACTGTAAGTTTCTGTCTTCTTTTAATTGCTTTACAAAGTAAATGGAGTCCCTCTGGTTATATAATTAATATCCACATTTAGCCCTATATATTTGACATGACTTGAGCCATTTACTGCTACACTCATTTTTTAATTCTGGTAGGAGTTCAGATATGCATTTAATTACTGCTGAACTCTGTGAAATAGCCAGAGTTTTTCTGTCTTAACAGTGCAGAGAAATAGGTACCACAAACAAGACAAGAGGAGAACAGAGCTGTTACCATGGGGCTTCAGCCAATTGATCTAAGCAGGTCTGTCCCCTCGTCCACTCCTCTCTTCAGATTCAGCAGCAAAAATTAATGCATTTCACTACTTGAAATAAATATAAAAGAATCAGAAATTAAAACATCTGACCTTGAAATGACAGGCATTGTGGTATCTAGTGAAGATTTCGTTTTTAATAAACACAAATTTTTAAAATAGGCTTCACGCAGGTTTTTCGTTGTGGTGTGTTTTGCTCGGTTTTTTCCTCCCAAAAGCTAGTTCCAGCTTTACAAGCGAATTCCCTCCTAGAATGAACTTTACTTTAAAGACGCTGTCAGCCCCTGAAACTGTAACAGTCTTTTGTGGAGTAACTTTCAAAAGTAACCCGCCTCGTAAGGCTGAGAAACCCGACAGCTTTCCTGCTTCCAACATCTCCCTCTTGTGGCCTTTTCCTCACACTTCATCCCTCCGAGCTCGAAACTTCGCCGTTCACAAATCCCAGAGCGCTGATCACTTAGCACAGGTGAAACCCCTCCTGCCTTCCGATACTGTAAAATTTTGCAGTCGATTCTTCTGCGTTGGACAATGTGACATCTCGCAGGCTTCACCTGACAGGATCCTTATTAATAAAACTGCAGATGCTAATAAAGTTTTGGCACGACTGACGCTTCTGAGCTCAGCTGTTTCACTGAGATCCTGTTCAGCTCTCTCGTCTAAGACGTTGAAAGGTTTCCTGTTAACTTACCCTCCATGCATATAAATATCCTCAAGAAGGGCTCAAAAGCTTCTATCCTGTTCCCAGACACACCTCTTGGTTTGATAAGAGGTTTCTGGCCTCTACCTTGCCTTCCTACAGCTTCCTGAAGGTATTTTCCCCAGAACATGACAGAGAGAAACAGCAGGGAGCAAAGGCAGTGTTAGGCAAGAGTGTTTCTTCTCTTATCTGCAAGCAAGCAATCTTTAAATAAGCAAGGTCACTTACTGGAAAAACTCCTAGGTTGGGTTCACCCAGCCCAATCCAGAGATCTGATTCTAGATTCCCATCTCAGCCACACGCCTTTCTACCAAACAATTTGCTTCATCAAGGTGATGCCTCAAATAATGCAGATGAATCACTCTCCAAAAGGCTTTAAACTCTCCACCAACTCTAAAGGTAATTAGGATTGGGGATCTCTAAAGTTAGGTGAGATGAATCATGTTTCAAATACAGCCTCTTGGGGCTCTTTTCCACCTATTTTGTCCTTCATCTTCAGCACTACAGAGCCCATCTGTCCTACTTTACAAAGCCAATTGAGTCCCTATGGTTAGACAATTAACATCTAACTTGAGATGACCACTGGGTCATTTAATGCTAAATATATTTCATATGATTGATCAGAGTGCTGGGTTGTGTTTGATCCCTGCTGAACTTCACGGAACACCCTAAAATCCAACTGCCACGAGTTAAATTAATGGATGAAGTGGAAATGAAGCTGAGGATGAGTTAACTGAGTACTGCCACAGACTGCTTCCAAGTTAGCTCATTAAAGACTAACTAGCAGACCTTGATGCTTCACTGCAGTCTGCAGCAAAGCCATATTTTAAATGCTTGGCTACAGCAACTCCAAAAACCTAAGGTGGAGCAGAAAGCTGAATCAGGTCTCTTGACTTCCAAGCTCATGATTCAACTAATCGGTTTTTTTCTGACTTGGAAAATATGTTTCCGCAATTTGTGTGTGAGCAAAGCCATTAGCTCACTTTGTGACTTATTCTGATAGCAATTACCAGCCATATGGAATGAACCAAGCTCATTACTTGCAAACAGACAGCATAAAATCTCGGCATCACTTATGCTGTTGCATGCCCTCCTCTTTGCAACTGGAGGATTTTGCACCAAATAGCTCTAATCTTACAATATTTCATTAAATGGGAAGTTTAACTATACAACAAAGTTGTTCAGTGAGTTATTTTTTTAGATTAGTGAGGTGAGGCCACAGTCACCCCAGTTTCTCAACACATCCCCAGATCTTACAGCCCTGCAACAGCCAAACATCAGAATGAGAGGCCCAGCAGAAGGAATGTTGCTGACTTCCCTGCTGAAAATGCTAATCAGGGTCTCTGTGTTATAATCTGAGACTTTTTTTCGTAAATCTTAGGGAAACACAATGTACTTTGAAACTTTACTTCCTCTTTCAAATTCGACATGTTCAGAAGTTGTTGGGGGAGAATGTACTGACAGGGCAGTTCAGGAAAGGTTCAGTGGCATCTAGGCTGAAATATTTTTTGCTTTTTCCCCCCCTCATACATTGAAATTGGTAAACTATAACAGAAATTGCTTCTTTCATGTGAGATATCACCAGGGTAGCATTTTTTACTTTGCAATAAGGTGGCTGCATACAAAAACCCCCCTAATTTACAAACAAGCATCATCAACAACAATGGATTATCAGAAATATTTCTTGCTGACATATAGAGAGACCTTATACTTCAAATTCTCTGCCTGAGAATACCCTCTGAGTGAGCTTTCCTACTTATTAACTACGAGTCACACAGGTAAAGCTACTTGTGTATAAGGGTTCTTGTGATTGCTGGGCTGATCTAAATGGATGCACAATTATATGATTAAATACAACAACATTTTTTACTAACTACATATAATTTTGGCTGTCACTCAGAATTCGATTGCATTAGATGATTCACTAAATGACTGAGGCAGTCTGGGATCTGTCCTATACAGACCTTAGGGAATACTGCAAATACTGAACTAAATCACAAAACTTATCTTCAATGCAAATGGGAAGGCTTTACAAAGAAACTAATCTATATTCATCTTTTACTGTATTTGAGATCTCCTTCTGTTTGCTTACATTTTGGATCATTAATACAGATTTACAAATACTATTGTGCATGGAGTTTTTTCTCTTTCTATGCATACAAGGTGAATGCAGCTATGTCAAAAAAAAAAGCTAGTATATACAAGTTTGTCTGTCCTGAATGGTCTGGTGTGACTTTACGGAACAAGTTAAACTATTTTCTTTCCCATACAGCCTTTTAAACAGTGCCTCCAAAGAGATTTTGTCTGTACTGCTGCTGTAAATGTCTTAGGAGCCACACCAGCTCTCCTCAGCTGAGCAAGTCACTTTTTCTCCTTCCTGTTGTTTCCTCTCAGTCCAGATTCCACCTATGGACCTTTTTGCGAGGGGCTTGGTAGCACACTCTGATTATTATCATAAAACAGATATAGTTCAGTTTAGGATCATGCCCTGGTCTATACATATCTAGGGGAGTGGGGTGGCATGGGAGAAACATTTCCCTTTCTCTTCTCTTTCCATAGGCGCACGCAAACGCGCCTGCCATAAATCTCCTGTGGTTTTGGAAATCCGTGCTAAAATATTCAAATACAGATATACCCATACAGGGGCTCAGTTGGGGCAACATATACAGCACTTCAAATGTGTGCACCAGCGCTTGTGAGGCACAGCTCACAGGGTGAATGGATAGCACAGACCATGCACTGGAACGTCTGCGTTTCCAGCTGGGACACAGACTACATGTCAGACAGGAGAGAGAGAGAGATGCTGGTCTAAAACAATTTATTAAGTTTGTAAGAGGACACCATGGGCAGCAACATTCTCCCCTGCTAACAGCCAGTATTTTATATTAACCAGGGAGCTAATCCCCTCCCTTTGCCCAGCTGACTAGAAGAGATGAAAGCTTTTGTTTTTAATTTGATTAAACTCGGGGTCAAATCCTGCTCGCTGTTATTCTGGAACAAACACAGGACGACTCCAGGTTTACAGTGCTACAAGTGAGAATTAAATTACGCCCTGAAAATTCATTTAAAAATCTTTCAGACACTTAAACAGATGGCTAAATCAAGCACAGATTCTCAGGTCAACCTCTACCAGAAGGCATCTCTCATCTGACTTACGGTGGAAGGAAGATCCTGTGATAGCAGCTAACAATAGAAAAGGAGTTACAGTAAGGGCGGGGAATATTTTTCCTGACCAAATTCACTTGATTTAATACAAGGCATGCAAAATTAATGGTGTCTTTGAGTGATCCCTGTATGTTTTATAGGATTATAAATTGATTGCAGTAAAATCTTATATGTCCTATATCACTAGGTATTGTTTCAGCCTATTACAGGAGATATCTATCTAGAGTTGACTGAATTGTATTAATCTGATCCTAGTTTAATGATGCCTTAACATTTTTATGGGAGAATTTAATGTTTGCAATATCCATGTTCCTTATTTGAAAGTGTGACTTATAGGTTCTCATCTTCCTTAAATTATGAAATCCTTCAGCTAATAAAGGAAAATGATTATGGTTTGCAAAAAAGGCAAAGTCATTTAACAATCCATATAACTGTCTATTGTAGGTCTTTGCATAATAATTGTAATTTAGCTATTAGGAGTTCTAAAGGCAGTTATCAGTCATATGCTTCAATTCTAAGGAATAAGTGAAAACTCAAATTGTTTAAGGACTTTGTACTTTCCAAAGGGAGGGAAAAAAAACCTAACAGAAATCAATAATACTTTTAGTAATAATAAAAAAAATGTTCTATTGAAACAACCCGTTGTTGATGGCAATTTTTCTAACTATTCAATATTAAAATTTTCAGCTTGTCCCCATTTCACTGTCACAAAAGGATCTTCATTTTATAGAAATACTTCTGTGAGCAAAGAAAGCCAAGTTAGGAATTGAAGCTGCAATTCTCGATGCCCAACATTTCTCATTTTCTCTCTAGGTTCTTGAAAAGATGTGAGTAAAGGAATGGATGGATTATAAGCATGGAGAGTATTTCTACTTGGATTGGAAGTGACTGTCTAAACTTGACCTCATATCTAGTGTATATCTAGATAATTTCCTTCAAGGATGATGACACTGCACCTTGGAATCCAGCTTATCTAACTGCTTGTACTTTTATATTTCTTGCACTTTGGTCAAGTCTCTCCAGTTCATAGAATCATGGAATATCCTGGGTTGGAAGGGACCCATCAGGATCATTGAGTCCAACTCCTGGCCCTGCACAGGACACCCCAATATTCACACCATGTGCCTGAGAACGTTGTCCCAACACTTCTCCAGCTCTGTCAGACTTGGTGCTGTGACCACTTCCCAGGGGAGCCTGTTCCAGAGCTAAACTCCCCTCTGGGTGAAAAACCTCTGCCTGATATCCAACCTAAACCTTCTCTGACTCAACTTCAGGCCATTTCCTTGACTCCCATCACTGGCTACGAGAGCTGTAACATTTCCTTTTCAGATTCCAACCCTCCTTTCTGCAACTCCCAGCTGTTGCCAGTAAGAGCTGTAGACACGTGGCTGAGGTGCCCGCCTTCACCTCAGTCCCTGTGAAGATGAAGTGACGAATCTCCCTAGAAGCCCCTTCCAGATGCCAAAAGGATAAGAACATGAACAAGAACACTCAGCATGTATTTACCAAGGGAAAAACTGTTCCTGACCAACGTGATCACTTTCTATGGAAGTAATGTCTATGTGGAGGTGATCAGAGAGGTGGGTGCAATTCACCTTGAATTTTGCAGAGTTTTCACACAGTCAAAAGCACATTGGAGAGATGGAGTAGAAAGAAGGACTATGGAAAATAAGCTGGATGGTCAGTCCCAAAGGATAGTGCTCAGTGGTTCAAAGTCTAACCAGGTTTCTACAGGCATTTTCCAGGGGCTGACACTGACACTGACACCAGGTACCATCTTCACAGGAGAGGAGAGAACCCACCCTCAGCAAGAGAGAGAGTGATGCTGACTGGGGAACAAGGCTTGAGACGCTGAGGCTGCCGTGTCAGAGACCCCTGGGAAGAGGCTGCGCAGGTGAGAGGGCAGCTCTGCAGGAAAGGACTTGGTGGTCCAAGTGGATGAGTTGGAAATGGATCAACAGTGTGCTCTTGTCACTGTGGAGGCCAACTTCGTCCTGGACCTTGTGGGTGAGAACACAGCTGGTTAAGGAGAGGGCAGAATGCCCTCTGCTTGTCACTCGTGCGGCTGCTTCTGGAAGATTGTGCATTTTCTGTCTCCCCAGTGCAAGGGTTAGTTCAACACAGGGCTATGAAGATGATTAATAAAGGCCCATGACACCTGAGCAGAGGCTGAGGGGAGTAATTAGCCTGAAAAAGAGAAGGGTAAAGGACAGGTAAGGGATTTAATTGCCAATTTCAGGTACCAACTAGGGGGCTATAGAGAATAAGCCTCTTCTGAGATGCACAGCAAAAGGGTCAACAAAGACAAGTGACAGTAAGGAAAACTCCAGCTGGAGATAAGGAAATAAATTGAGAGTGGTTTAAGTATTGAAGAAAGTTTTCCAGAAAGGCTGGAACCTCTCTTCTTGGAAGTGTCCAAAACTTGGCTGTAAACGGCTCTGAACAACTTGATCTAACTCTGATCTAACCTGCTCTGGTGGGAGGTGTCCCTGCCCACGGCATGGGGTTGGAACGAGGTGATCTCTAAGGTCCCCTCTAGCCTAAGCCATTCCGTGAGTGTAAATTAGCCTCAGTTGGAGCAGGATTGGGTTAGAGAACTTCCACCTCTCCCATCCAACCACGTGATTCTGCTGCCTGCACCCTCTTCCTCTGCTCGCCTCTCAGGGCTGCAGTGGGGATAGCACAACTTCCAAGCTCCAAACCGCTGGGAAGTTTCTGCCTAAGACAGCCAGTGAGTTGGAAGGATGCTTCCTGTGGACCTCCTGCTTGGACAATACTGACAGTCATTGCCAAGTCCATATGTCAGGAAAATGTGTCTGGCCATGACGGCTACAAACCTTTCCTTCTTCCTTGCAATATCCTCTGGCAAGGATATTTGTAAAGAATTTCAGTGTAATGGAAGCTAAGGAGACCAGATGAAAATTATCTGAGTGTTTCTTACACAGCACAAAAATAAGAATAGATATCTAGTGTTACATTATATTCAAATTCCACTGTAGTAGGATAGCTCTGCCTTCACATACCTACAATGAAAGCAAATCTTGACGTTCACCACCTACCTATGGCACAAAGCACCATCTAACAGACCCAAATGTAGTCCAAAGACACACTTTCAGCACCTCCTTCAAACCCTGTATTTACTGCAGTGCTAGCTATCTGTGGTCAGCAAATGCTGACCACCTTGCACACCAATTGATTCGTGTAATGACATCTTCAGATGGATCTGAAGAACACGCTGAGGAAACAAGTGGCAATGGCCTGACAGAAAATGCATTACTTCTGTGAATTGCTCATCTTTAATTCACTTAAAATAGGTGTAAAACACACAGGCAAGTTAAAATGAAAGAGATGCCAGGTTAGTAAAGGTGAAGGACAAAAAAAAAAAGCTCTTTTCATGCATCCTGTGGATGTTAACTCCTTTGAGAAAAGCGGCTTTGAAGAGTTAATTAGTTCCTTACCTCTTAAGGATTATTCACAGACAAAAGGGTCTGATCTATCTTTTTCCATGGATATTCTCTGCTTACATCAAATCCAGAAATGTCTTTAGTAAAAGTGTTCTGGATGTTCTATGTCTTTAAAACACCCCAAACATTTGCAACAAAAAACCCCAAAGAACAGAAAACTTTTTACTTTGAAATTAACATTTAAACTATTTAAAAGAACCAGTTAATGCTGTCTGTGTGAGCATTAAGAAATAAAACAGTTTCTAAGGAAAGCCTTTGATAAAAGCATTATTACAGTTTAAAAAGAAAAAAGGGCTCTTAAAATGTCACATTTCTATTCAGAAAAAGCATTCCCAGTGACTTCTTCAAGCATATCAGCCCTTGCTGCATCAAAAGAGATTTTGTAGGATCCTCAGACAATTCAAAATGACACAAAGTCTTCAAGTCCCCAGCAGAGGTGACAAGGACACAGACAGGCACTTCCACCCACCACTCCTTTCTGAGAGGAGCCTTCCAAATTGTCCTTTGCTGCACTCTCATTTTTCATAAGCCTCCCTTCACCTGCATTACTCTTGTTGCTTTGCATCTTGCTTTTTTTTTTTTCCCCTCTCAGATGCCTTCCCAGCAAAGATGTTAGCACTAAAGAAATTATTGTTGGCACAACACCTGGACAACGTGTTGTGCGAGGTTTAGGTGGTGAGAGGTGCTGGAATCACTGGAAATCTATTAATTGGCGTAAAGGTGCTGTGCTCTGGCTTGGTCTCAGGTTCAGTGAAGGTTCACAAACAGCCCCAGTCCTTCCTTTGATGTTATGGAAAACTGCACCTGGGTTTCAGTGGGGCTTTCAATTAGTGACCACCGAGTAATTTAGGGTAAATAATGTTCAGAGGTTTTTTTTCCTTATTTACAGCATAATAAGTAGTTAGAGAGAGGTACTGAATGCAGATCTTACAACCCAACTGTTCTATGATTTGTGCTAATATAATACACAATTGGAAGTTGATTACTTTAGATAGTTAAGCCATAAAGGTCCATTTAAATATTACTAGTAAAAAACTGGGCTATTAATAATAATTATTGCAAATGTCACTGATTTCAGATTATAAAACTTAATAGCCTACCACCATTAGGCATGTGCTCTCCATAATTGCACTGTGTACCAACTTGCTCTTGATTCTGTCTTTGTGAATCACTTCAAGAGTTTTTTCAAAGTTCTTCCTTAGAGAAGAAAATATGTTTTCCACACAGTTTGGGAGAGGTTGAAGGGAGAAACCCTTTTTCTTTTCAGGACTTTGCGACAGAAACAGAAGTCTAAATATTTTCCTCCTTGTAAATACCTGTGTTAAGACTTTTTTATTTTTCTTTATCAGACAAGTTTTATGAAGCAAAGCACAAAGGATTTTATGAAAGATAACTTGTCCAGTTCTTGTGTTTCTATAGCCTGAACTGAAATGTCAGACTTTTAAAGCTGGGTAGCCTGAGAATTAGTGTAGGATGGATATGGTATTTGGGCTACATTTCACTTCAAATCACAGCAAAGGAATCAGCCTCATCAGCTTCCATTAACAGACCCTTTCTCTTCTTCCTAGTTCTCAGTTCCAGCTTCCTCTAAGCCTCACAGAATGGCAAGTAAAAGTGAGCCAAAATGCAACATGAGATTGTTAAATTATGAACTCAGAGTGCTTATCCTAATTTCAAACTCAAAAGAGCTCTCACAGAACAAAAAGTTGCAACAGGAAGATTTTTTCTTCTTTCTGACAATTTTCAGGAGAAATATGTAGGAGCTTTGGCAATGTGCAGAGAAAGAGATGAGGGAAATATACACCAGATGTTAGACGGTAGATCCAGGTTCTGGAAATCAGGAGACATATTCCATATGGAAAAGAAGTGTTTCAGAAATCCTGACTACGTGGAAGCCCAACAGCCACTTTGCAAGTGACTAATTCCTTTATGAGAAGGCAGATTAGCTGCTGTGAAAACCTGATACAGTGAATTCCTCACTGTCTTATGCCTCAGTTTCCCAGTTTGCAAAATTTGTGTGCTACTCAAAATGTTTCTCTAAACAAGGCTTGGAAACACTCAGCTCACAACGTACCTCATGTATTCCTACACTTGCCATGTTATTACTCACAAAATTGGCAAGTTGTTAATATAAAATAAATGAGGCTCAAAACTATTCTATAAAACCAGAAACACCTAAAACCAAAGTGACATTTTAACATGGAACAGATGCCTGACAACGAGAAAAGCATCTAGAAATCAATCTGAGGGGCCTTTAAACAAATAGCTGAGTTTGTCAATTTAGAACATTAGTTCACCCAGCAAATCATAGCTGCTAATGTTAGCGTATCATCCCAGTGCAGGGGACACGCAACAATAAATGAGATGGTAAATATTTTCTGAGGAGAGGTCAATATTTGCTATGCTTGATGCTGTTTAATTCCTCAAATCCATTAAAGCTTAAATGGCCAGAGTGCAGAGGTGCTCTAAAGCCCTTGCAGCTTCCTGCTGACTTTGGTTGGAGCTTGGGTACAGAGCACCCTGCAGGAGGATTCATTGCTGTCTCATACAACCTGCACACCTTTATAAATCCAAGAATTAATAAATTTTAAAATTAATCCTGTGTAGAAAGGCTGAAGACATGACCTAGGGACAACTTCTGATCTCCTGTGGGGGTTTACTTAGAGTCAAAGAAGATTTTGGGATGGACAATCTCCATCCACAAGGAAGAATCTTACTGTAATATAAATGATGAATTGCATATATACTGATAATGTCACTAGATGAGAACATTTATAGTTGGTTTTGGTTTTGTTTTTTTAATGAGAGTTTATCTGTAAAATTCCTGCCTGTAGGAAGTTATATGCAAATGAAACAGAAACGGTGATTATATTATCTTGATAGGATTATGTGACTTCTTGCCTTTTAGGATGTTTTGTGGGGTTAGGGAGAGTACTATCACCAGTATCAAATTAATGCAACTTCCAGGAATCTAAGATCACTTAGTTTGATAAGAAAGATCAACTTTTTCCCAAGCCAAATTTCCAACTCATAGCGAAATATCAATTGCCTCAAATTATCAGTATGTACATATTTACAAGCATGAACCCATGTGCCTTTTATAATCTACAGCAACCTGTTATATTAGCAAAAGCCATTCTGATTTACAGCTTTTTTTTCAGGTGGTTTTCTTCTCCCATCCCAAATACAGTTACCAGTAATAAAAAGACATAAAACCAGTTATACCCAGGTAGTAACTCAGATCTTGAAAGAGCTGGTGATACAACTTCCACATGTCTGCACTTTTTCTGAGGGGGGATGTGGAAGCAGGGGGAGCAAACTGATGGATGGTTTGCTACACTTTTCAAGAGTCCTGATTTGCCAAAGTACCAAATGAAAATCTGTCTCAAACTGCATAATCATTACCTCCAGTAAGCTGAGAAAAATACAGCTCAGTGTCACACATGGAAGTTCAATCTAAAACTTGTCATGTTTTCATGCGTTCGCTTGCCAGCTATCCACAGAGTCCCGCTATTTTCCTCTGAGTTATTCCCTGTGCCAGTGCTCAGCAGCAGTGGTGTAACACGGCAGGATATTTTCCTGACTGATTCAGGGCAGACAGGACTCCTACAGGAAGGGAGAGGAGCAGACTCCTGTGGGCTGGCACATTGTGCCAGCTTTGTCACTCCTGGTTGTTGGTGTGTAACAACTCACACTTCCCAGGAGAACTCGGGAACTGATAATGCTCAGCCCAGCAGCTCAACACTGTAATCTCCTCAGAGAAGTAAACAAACTAAACTGAAACAGAGAGAGAGTGACCTTGGATAAGTCTCTTCAGCAACATTTCTTGTCCCGATCTCGGCTGCTTTGCCTTTTTTTTTGTGGCAGCCCAGGGCCAGGCGCTCAGGCCTTTATGTGGTTCTAACTCGGAGCCCCTGGCTGTGAGGACCCTGCAAGGAGCAACAAGCTCCACAAACACTTTCTCTACCATTTCAATACAGCTTCATCAAAACAGCAAACCTCTAACACAGCATAACCACGGCAGCATAAAGCACTGAATTTACAGATGTGCCTAGAAATGGAAACGGGGCTTGGTACCTTTAGGTGTCTGAGCTACAAAGAGCAAAGACGTATCACTTGAGATACTTGTGAAATTCTTCAGTGGGCCTTAATGCCCACAGAAATACCTGCAGAATTATTTCCTTCAGTGTTCAAGCAGGATTGTTTCTACTTTCCCACAGTAGCTTAAATTTTGTGCTAAAAAACTTGTCTCTCTGTTCAGACATTCAACCACTTCAGATAAACTTGTTTTTAAATACAAATTAGACTGACCCTCTTCAAAAGTTTTCAAATAAATTAAATTTATTGTCTGCTGTCAGCAACAACCCTATGCACACTACTGATCAATCTTTTTCTTCTACCTCCAGTTATATATAACTTGATATCCACAATTTTTTTTATTTTCCCCCTTTAACAAACTCTCTCTGGGAAACAGGTCCTACAGTTAGGATATTTTTCTCTCTCTTTTTGACAGGCCTATACACAGAGATAAGAACCCTGTTGGGATGCTGAATAGCCTACCTGTGTACGGTGTTGCTCTAAACATATGGCTCCAAAATTCAGAACAGATATATCATGGGTGAAGTCCAGATAATTGATTCATAAGTCAGCAGCATCAGGCAGGTTTTTTGATGGTATCTTTATAAATAGGATGGTGCTTTCAAAGTGCCTGATGGTATCTCTCATATTGACATGAAAGGCATTTGGAGGTTGGAATATGCTGGTTTTACGATTTGTATTCTTGGTGCAGTTCATGGGAGTTATCAGCTTCTTGGAACACCAGTACAAATATTTGGGTAAATATCTTTTGTATATTTATACTTTCTAGTATTTCACGTTTCAGTCTTTTTAGTAACTTACTGCATTTTTAAAAAATAATTTTGAATTCTGCACTTCCACATTTTAAACAAAAACCCATGGTTATTCCTCAAAATTGTCATGAATACACAGACTTAAAATCAAGTGTCTTTCAGTCTCTTGTTTTCAAACCTCCCCAAAACAGATCACCAAGTCCTTCAGAAACAACAGTGGAATGGACTCACACATTCCCTGTTCAGTGAAACTTTGGGCCAAACTGTAGAGATGAAAAAGCCAACAACACACAGACTTTTGAGGGAGTTCACTCCAAGGACAAAAAAGTACTGGGCAACCCACACAATTTGGTTTACAAACTTTAAAAGTGAAAGAAAATCAGCAGGTGAAAGAATCCCTGAGCTTACAGGAAGAAGTGCCTTCCAGGAGCTGTGTGTGCACAATACTCACAGACTGCTTTGAAAACCTCTTCTTTTTCACTTTGAAAAAGGGGATGCCATTTGTAAAACCGGTGAGGACATTCTTCCTTCTTTTTAAACACAAGCACTTAAAACTTGATCACTTTTATATGCTCTCTCTGCTGTACGTACTTTTGCCTACATATAAGGCATAATTGTATTGAAGCTGTCCTGCACTGTCACAGTAAAAAAAGAATTAAAGAGAAGAGGAGCTAATAAAAATGAGGTATACTCGCATCCTATCTGTTGATTAACTGAGAAAATGCACTTCTTTAAAAAAAGATGTTATTCCCCAGATGTCCTGACTACCAACATTACATACATCACATCAATGACATTTTCAATTACTCTGTGACATAAATAAAATGAGAATATCTGGTGCACACTGAGACATCTTACTTGACACTTTTCACATGTGCAGATTCTCGCTACCACTTTGAATTGTTTAACTCTGGAGAATTCTGAACATAAGCAAACAATTTACAAGTCCAGAGGGCTGATCTGTCTCTCATACCTAACTGTGTGCTGGAACACCCCACAGACACCCGTGTACACCCACAAAATAGCACCCTGAACATTTGCAGAAGCAAAATGTGATAAAAATCACTGGTGGGAGGCCTAGTGGTATCAGACTCTGCCCAGGGGAGTTTTGTGATGCTGTTGGGGAATCTCAGTAAGGTGGAAGCAGGCTGTACATATCTCCTTTGTTAATCGTTCTGGTTTTCTAATTTAGAGTGGCAGAGAGTATGTTTTAGCAGGATAAAAGTTCATTTTTCACTATATCCGTAACAGAGCCTATAAAGGAAACTTAACACTATTGCATCAAAACTGCAGAGGCAAAAAACATCTTGTGTTTTCCTATATTTCTGTGTTCAGTACACAGTAATGTCCAGGCACACAAACAAGCACACACACACAGAAGTGAACACCTTTCTGAACAGCCTCTCTCTTGCTCTCCTACCTTGCATTTCTAATAAACACAGAAAAACATGACTTTTCATTCAAGGTTATTGATATAACAGTTGAAACCTTTCCACAGTATAATGGAATGAAACCACTCCTGACACACAGAGAAAACTGCTTAAAGTGTCAGTTCCCATTTCCACACAAGTTTAGGAAGACTAAGAGAGGGCACATGCTCTGCTCACTTGTGCTGCGAAGGGTCTTGGTGGGCTTTCACTGCACACTCCCAAAGACTTCCCAAAGTGCCACTGCGGGAACTATTTCTCCCTGCAATTATTCAAACTGGGTCTTTCCGGTTGAACTTCCCACCTGGGAAAAAGTTTAGGGCCAAAATCTGCTTCGAGCAACGCGGTTTGGTGAAAGGTGCCCATGGCAGTGGGGTTGGAGCTAGGTTATATTTAATGCTCCATTCAACTCAAACCATTTAATGACTCTCTGATAAAATAGAAGGACTGTTGCCAGGCTGTGCACTGCTGCTGCAGGGGGATGGAGAGCAGCACCAAACCCCTCTGCTGTTCACAACAAGTAGGTGCCTTTGTTTATGACTTGAAATTCTCTCCCCCTCCCTGGCAAACACTTCAGAAGTAGGTCTGTCTCTTCAAACCTCCACTTAAAAGGATTATCTGCAGTGCTGGAGACAGGCAGGAGCTCTGAGCCCCAGCATTCATCTTCCCCAGCGGGGGGTGAGAGCCAGAACTGCAGTCCTCTTAAGCAGACTTTCCATTTTTATACCAACAATGAAGAGAAGTAAGGCAGAAATTTTATTTATACAGATTAGATGTAGATGTGAAGTTATCTAAATAAGAGTAGGCAGCTGAAGAAAATAAGAAAATAAGAAGAAAATAAGGACAAACCAGAAGACTGTAAAGGTTTAGGATTCTGCTGCAATGTGAGTTTACATCTTTTGTATCTTTTTCTCCACTAAGACCACTGAATGGTGCAAAGGATCATTTATTACATTATTTATTTACATCCTCCTGTTTTATTGGGGTCTCACAGAGTTTTCCTGTCTGTAATACTTGTTGCTCATTAATTAAAAAATATTTCAAACAAAACGCAACCATCCTTAGCCACTCCCAAACTTTAAATAGAGGGGAAGGTCCAAATCTAAGTGAAGACTCATGGAATGACACCGCTGGAGAAGAACAGGTTGCATTAAAATTGTACATGCTACAACTGCCCCTAACAATCCCAGTTGTGCATCTACCACACACTTTTTCATTCTGCAGCATCAAGACAGAGCAGCACAACTGCTTCCCAAAGAGAAGTGCCATCATCCAACATCCAGACAGCTCACCTGAGCTGTCTCCAAACTGAGTTATCAAATTCAGGTCTCTGAAGGGGAAGACAATTAGGGGGCAATGAGTTGTATGTCATACTGGGAGATTTACGTGTAACAACACTCCTTCTTTCAGTGAACACTATGGAGAGGTTAATCATCTGACCTCCTCTGTCTATTCTGAAGTTAAATTTCCCCTGCCTTCCAACCCTCCCTCCATTCTCTGGCCCCTCAGGTCCTGAGATCCTGAGCTGTTCTCCCACCTCATCAAAAGAAGAGGCAATCTTTCCCCCTTCTTTCAGCGTTGTCACTATCAGAACGGTGGCATTCACTATCTTCTGGATCTGTTTGTTAGTGCCTTGCTCAGCCAAGGCCCCAGGGATACACACTGTTATCTCTGTGGTCTCTGTGTGTCTCTTCTGAGTTTGTGCATCTTCAATTACTGGAGTTCCTGTGGGAACATTCAAAGGGCTGGAAACCCTTTCAGTCACTAAGACTTAAGCTTGGCCTGAGTGCATCCCTCTGTTTTTTATAGTCCCTTACAGTTCACCCAGCTCATACATCTATCAGGAATTTTTGTACTCTCTCCATCACCCTCTTTAAGAACTAAAATCAAAGCGTCAGATACAATTGGATGCCAAATTCAACTTTTTTCCTGCCCCGCTATCCAAACTCTGGAGAAGGACTCAAAGCTGGGAAAGATCTCATGCAAACAGCCGCAAACCAGGCCGCTAACAACCAGGACTCAGTCTGAGCTCAGTTGCTTGCCTCCCGTGAGTGTGACGTGCCCTGCTGGAGCTGTGATTTACGCAGGCACACATTTTTCCTCCTCTGTACCTCATCGTACTTCCAGGACTACATTACAATACCTGAGTGCCTCACAGTCTATAATGCATTTAATCCTAATGACATCTCAGTGAGGGATGGAGGTGCCATAATTTTCATTTCATAGATGGCTAACTGGGACACATTACAGACTCTGTTCTTGTCTGGGAGTTTTATTGGCAGGTGAGATTCCAGGTGGAGACCGCTACAGCAGGACGAGGATATCCACAGAGCGGATTTTATCAGTGTTAAGTACATCAGAATATTCCTCAGTGTAGCCACGTACTCATACACAGTGGCAACCTGGACCTCCAAAATCTAAAGGGTGGATATCTGGGATTCTTTTCATCATGCAAAAAAAAATAATGTGGTAGTGAGAAAAGTTGCTTAGAGAAAAAAAAGGAGTTTTCCAAAATGCTTATTTTGCAAAACCTTGTCATATCTTGGTGACTGATGGCCCTAACTTCTTCAGATTCCTGCAGCTTGAAGAGAACCCAGGTCTCAGACAACGCCTCCTCTTTCTAAGGATGGTCCTTTTAGTCCCATCAGGGTCTTCTGACCTTTGCTGGCGGAGATTCTCCTACTCGGTCCAAACCAGATTTATACTTTGGCCAGAGATAGGGAAAATCTTCAGAGCTAAGAATGCTGGCATTAGCCCTTCACAATCCTTCCCAGTATGAATATGGCACTTGCTGCTTTCTGGTCAGATGGTACCACTGTTGGCTCAAAAGGTTTATTAAAACTCCTTTCTACTGGACCTGCTTTGTCATGCACCATTTGCTAGACAATTTTGGGACAGAGATTATCTGGTCCCGTTAATCTGACATTACCTTATTCTCTTCCAACCCAAATGAATGCATTTCTCTTTCAGGCCCTCATTCCCAGTATTTATTTTTCTTTTGACTCCACGTTTGTAGCAGCATCTTCTCTGAAAATTGCTACAGATAATTTATTAAAATTTTAAGATCAACCCAGAGAAGCTTCTGGGTTTTATGAAAGATGTGTGATTTGAAACAATTTTAATCATTTCCTATCAATTTTTCCAGACAGGGTCCTGCAAAATATTTTGATAACAAGCATTGCATTAAGCACATCATCATAAACAATTATAGCTCCAGATTCATCTGCAACACAAGGCTACCTGAATACTTTATTTGAAGCAGTCTAGGAAAAAAAACAACAAAAAAGGCACAATTGCTAAGTTTGTTTTTTTTTTTACTCAAAATACTAAGTTAGGAACGCTGTCATTATCATCACTCACATGAACACAAGATTTGGTTCTGTGTTGGTCCTGTTTTCAAATCTAAGGAATTGTGAAATAAACTTGAGAAGGGCTGAATAGCAGATTATAACCACCTGAAGCAGCAATTTGACAAGAAATTAAAATACTGCTTGGGATTGTTGTAAGAAGCCTCACTAAAGCTGTTGGCTCAATGCTTTCAAATACTTTGTAGAAAATAGGAGTCAGATTCCCATTTTCTGAAAGTAGAATATCTTTTTCCTGAACAAATGTATGAACATATACCTTGTTGGCGTTACCTAGATTTAATTCAACTACTTATTCTAAATATCTTATTCAGGTACAAGCAAACATTTATACTTAGAAATGTGCTCTATCTTGAGGTAAACAGTTGAAATAAGTTTATATTAATAAGTATTAATAGTATTGTATAATCGAAGAAAAATACCTTTAATAATATAAATCCTTATTTGTTACAAAACCTAAACAGCGAGACACTAAAGGCTAAGAGTACAAAGCAATATTTGCTACAGTTATATAGATATCTTTCTTAAATAGTTTAAATTTTATTTCCTTAAAAAAGTGTTCGTAATAAAAAACTCCCAAGCCACTTGATACCAGATTTTCTTGAGAGAATCATGAACCTTTTGTCAGGCCTGATGTGAATTTCATGTTGCAGATGAAAAAGAAAACCTGGAAATGTGTCGTGCAGCTTCTTATTTCATCACAAACATTTCTCATAGCCCCAGCAGATAAGCAAGAACCCCTTCAACATCAGCTTTCTTATTCAGACTCCTACTTGCATATTTGTCTGCAGGAATCTCATCTATTCACTCATCTATTTCTCTATCAATAAACAAGGTTTTGACACTTACACCAATTCCTTACACGAACCCACTGGGTAAATAAAACTGACCATCTGTTCCAGAAAAGAACTAAAATTAATGAGTCATAAAGCACCTGGATATTTTAGATAAAATACATGGACTTTTATGAACAGAGCTTTGCTCAGTGTGGCACACTGTCTTTATTTTTAGGTGCTGCAACGTGTCTTTTACACTCCTACATGGAACTTCTAACTGGATCCAGCTCCCAGCTAACCCAAGGTGTGTGGCTGGGGGAGAAAGCACAGCAATAATTCAAAGTCATGCAAGCAGTGCCAGAGTGGGACTTTTTCCTTGCCTCCCATTTAGGCATTTTCAACACAACAAGGCTACTACCAGGCCACTTTTGTTTGCTTGGATATTTTAATAAACCTGGAGAACCAAAACAAAAGCAATATTTCTGTGGTTCATCACCATTTTATGTAAATGTCCTGTCAAACCAGAGGTTTTTCAGGGTAAAAAAAGGTATAAGCAAACTCAAAGAAGTTTATAAAAGGAACCTAGATGTAATTAAAACAAAATGTACAATTATAGAAATCAGGTAAATCTGTTCAGAGTTATGTGTTTGTAGCACAAGCAGTCATATTTTTCTAAAGAGAAAGCTTAAAGACACATAAAATACTTTATTAGAGCAAATAGCATAGATGGAAAAACTAGATCAACATTAGGGCACTCAGCCCTAAACTGAGACATAATAACAGCCTATTCTTTACCAAAAAAGGAAGGAAAAAACATCTCAGAGATTCCTTCAAACATCTTTCCATAAACTTGTCACGCAACAGCCTCCTTTTCCTTTATTTGAATTATTTTCAGGGAGGTTTGAGACCTTGACTACCCCTTGAACCCCTTCCATTGAGTCTTCATTGGATGGCTTGGGTTGGAAGGGACTTTAAAGACCAGCTCATTGCAGCCCCCCTGCTGTTAACAGGGACACCTTCCTGTTTTGGCCAGGCCGCTCAAATCCCCATCCAACCTGGTCCTGGGCACTTCCAGGGATGAGGGATCCACTGTTTCTCTGGGCAACCTGTGCCCGGGCATCATCACACTCTTGCTTAGGAACTTCCTAATATCTAAACTAAACCTACATTCTTTCAGTTTTGAAGCCATTCTCCTTTGCACTAAAATGTCCCTCTCCAGCTGTCTTGAAGCCCCTTTTTGGTACTGGAAAGTACTCTAAGGTCTCCCCAAACTCTTCTCTTCTCTTCTCAGCCCCATGTCTCTCAGCACCAGAGGCACGAGACCCTCCCTCCTCAGGAAGGAAAAACTCACATGTTGTGCAGGAGGTTTGTGGTTTTACCCTTGCCCAGCAGAAAGGGTGCAACCCATGTGCCCTGCTGAATGGCTGCGCATGAAAGCAAAGATATTTTGTTAAGACAAAAATATGGAGGTTTTAATCTTCACCTGACTTTGCAATCCCAATCATCAAAATAGAGAAGGGATTTAGAGTAAAAATAGCAGTGATTCAGCCAGTACATTAAAAACCACAAGACCCATTAAATGGAGTTTCTAATAAAAATTCTTCCTAACTGGTTAATTGGAGTTGCTAAATGATTTCTTTTTATAGTAAAAGCTTTATAATTAACAAGCCAGACATTGATTTCTAGTCATTATCAATTTCTCTATGATTATTATTGCTTCTATAATAATCTTCACTGTATTAACATAGATTAAGAAGCTCTTTAAAATAGAGCAGCTTCATTAGCTCCTGCTATCACAGGAGGACCTGCAGAACTCGGCACTTCAGTTCACCACCACACAGAAGCTGAAAATAAATGCTGCAAGTCTCTGTTCCTGAGGGCTGACGTGCACGGAGAGGAAAGCTCAGCTCTCGACTCCCAGTCACTAAAGCTCCTGAAATCATTAACCGGGGCAGCCACGCTAACAGCGTTTCTTTGTTAACCTTTATTGGCCCATTAATGAAACATCTCTTGTGCTGCGTTTGGGAAACTTTCTAAATCCGACTGCAAAGCCAGAATTATTTCAGCTGGGTTAATGAAAGTGTGGTAAAACAGCCTCGGAAACACAGCGGTGTAATAGAACGCAGCAGCAAGGAGAGCGGGTGGATGGCTCACCCCGTGTAGAGCTCCTGGTTTTTGGGTGTTAGACTGAAGCAGGAACGGGAATGGCACCCACGACACGATTTTGCTCCTGTGGAATGTGCCTGGGAATCTTTGCAGACTGAGAGGCTATATCTCATCCAAAAAGACAGCAGCTTCCTGGCGGAGATTTGCCTGATATTTTCCATGGACATGTGCTGAGACTGATAATAGATGAGGCTGTCCTTTGGACACACACTGACCACTTATTTCTGCTTTCCAATACTTTTTTGATTTGGGGTTTTTGTTTGTTTGTTTGGTTGGTTTTTTTAGTTGTTTTTTTGTTGCAGTTTTTTTGGTTGTTTTTTGTTGCTGTGGTTGATTTTGGTGTGATCTTTTGGGGGTTTTTTGTTTGGTTGGTTGGGGTTTTATTTGTGTTTCTAAAGTTATACTGACTGCTTTGCACTTAGACTTTGAAGTATGATTCTTATGGCTGCAAAGAAGTCACATAGAAGGCTTGCAAGAGGACAATACTTTTCTGAGCTGTGCAGAGGTTTCATTTCAGATATAGTTCTCAAATTAATTAATTCCTGACATATAAAACATCATCTAAATATTTGTATTTTGGGTGATTATTATTCTCAGATTTTCCTGGTGATCTCACTCAACTCTCCTTCAGGAATTTGCAGAGGAAATCAAAACCAGAGTTCAATCCCAAGTTTGATGTCAACACAAGCTCACAACCCGTGAATCCAGACTTCCCTACGTTCCCAAATATGTCAAGTATGAGGATTTGGTTTGTCCTGTCATGACTCCACAAAATAGCTGGGCAATGTAGAGCTTTTTAAATGCTGAAACCAAGTTGGGTTCATACCTGTCCTTCTGCACTCGCTCATTTTATTTAAATATTGCAATTGTGGGTGAGAGAATGCTAGAAGGAACAAATTATAAGAGCATTACACTGATGGATTAAAAATAAGAGGTATTAAAAAAATTCTCATGTTTGAAACATTGCCTCTATTTTTCAGCAAAGTTCAAAAAGGAAATGTATTGGAGCTGCTTTCTTCTGTTATCTACAAAAACGTTTTCAGCTCTCAAGAGAGTGAGTTATGGTGGGATTTTAAATCAAACTTAATAGATTTACTTTGTCAAACTCTGGCCTAACCTTTGCTCAGCCTTCTCTGGATTTCCCAGTAACTAGAAGATAGGAATCCACTTTTCTTGCCCCCAAATTGCTCAAGTGCTAAAGGAAAATTTCTGAGGTTTCCATGATTTGTCCAAGTTTATGAAGACATCTTAGACTGATGCAGTGCTTTTGAAACTATCAGAAATCTCAACCACTCCAAAAAGAGATAGAAAAACCTTGCTCCTTTCATAGGTCTGCTCCATTCAGAGTAGCATAAATATTGAAAATTATACAGCAAGTACAAAGTGATGGAAGATCAGATCCTTGCAGACACTACCAAAGGAAGTCTCAGAATCTTTAGGCATCAGTGCCACACATATGCTTCCCTTTAATGTAAACCTGAGCTAATTATGTGGGCGTGGAGGACCATTAGGGGAAAGAAAAAAACATTTAAAAAAGAAGGAGTCCTTCTTGGTTAAAGCTTCAAGAGGGCTGATTATTGACTTTTCCAGAAATTTTGATTTGGGGGTCAATATTTAGAAATGAAATGAAATGAAATGAAATGATGGTGATGATAATAATAATGGTATTTCACAAAGATTTGGTTGTTTTGAACATATTTGACATGCTGCACAGTGGTTCATGAGCCCAAATCCACCAGAGAGGACGTCAAGCCTTCTGTAGCCTGCAGTGGAGGGCTGTGGAGAAACCGAGGTGAGGTCTGAGAGCACTTTGGAGCTGGCAGCACTAGCGGAGACCGCAGGGTGTTACTTTGCTGTGAGGAAAGTTTAACTTGTTTGAAGAACTTCCTGCTACCCTGCCCACAAGCAGAATCAGACATTGTGCCGGCTGCATGAATTGGTTTGTGGCTATGCACAGACACCCCTGTGCTGTATTTTGGGAGTAGCAATGAGCATAACCATCAGATGGTGTTAAGGGGTCAAGGAAAGCACAACCCTCTCAGTTCCTCTCCTAGTAAATTGACTCTTGATCCTCCTTTCAGGACCTGGTTCAATATCTTTGTGCAGTAACACATTTTCTGATGTGCGCAGACCATTCTGAGCTACCTTGGAATTTCTAATTTTACACACACACACACATATATATATATATATATTTTTATATTTATTGGGTGGTGTAAATATACTGCAAGATCCTCTGCCGCCTGCCTGCTTTTAAAAATTTTAAAGCAAGCTTTGCTTCCCTGCCATGAGATTTGGCATTTCATATTTCATGCTCTTTATTCATGAGGCTTAGCTGAAACTTGATTTAGGAAAAGTGAAACTTTACTGTGCAACAATACAAAACTATTAAAATTAATTGATCTGACCATAACCATCAGTGAATAACTGGAGATGTAACCATGGAATCATCACGCCTTTTGAAAACTGTCTAGATAGATTTAATGGATATATACAGCAGTGTGATCTAAGGGAATACATGCATTCATTTCCCTTTTCCATTCACCTAAGAGGGTATTGCAACTTTTATCTGATGCCATATTAAGGTGTAATGTGCACTGATATGCAACAGCTAAGGAATTGCCAAAACTTTTTGATGCCTTTCAGTCATGTTTCCATCAAATAATTCACTGTAGAAAGAATACACCCAGAAACCACTACTTTGTAACTAATTGTTTCAGACCAAAACTGTCCAAGTTCTTTTGCATCTTTAATCCAAATTTTCTTTTTCTTTAATCCTTGTTTCATTTATCTGATCTAGAGGGGGAAATTGCACATATTCTTCTGAAAAACTTATGGAGTGAGAAATTAAACCCAAGAACAAAGTCCAAGTCTTTCATCCTGCAGTGTAGAGTACATCAAAGGGCCACACCTATGCAAATATTATTTTCTTCTAAACTTTTTGTCCCAAGGCCATCAAAAACCTCTCCATTCATGTCTGATTTATGTTTCAGCAATATTTTCAGTAACCTCTGCAGCTCAATGTCTGGTGAGCAAAAACTCTGGAAGTATAGCAGAGAATTTTTATGTTCTAATAGAGGATATATAGAATAATGAATATACTGAAACCAATTTATTTTCTCAGATATGAAGAGCACATGAATGTAATTGGTATTCTAATTTATGACAAATATTTTGTGGTTAAGGCAACAAGGGCCCTGAAGAGCAACATAAGACCTAAGAGCTCTGCATGTTCCAACTCCTTCTTTAAATTCAGTCCATGGCTTGTTTAGATACACTCTGTAGTACTCAGGTCACCTGATTCCAAGAGCTAGAGACAGACAGTGTTGAGACTTTCATCTAATTACATTTCTAGTCTTTATATTCTCTGGTATTTGTTCACCTTTCTTCAGTTCTTATTTATTCTAGAGGTAAGTTCTAATGCAAACCCAGAGAGCAGAGTGAAAGAGAACATCTCCAAACCTGATTCAGAATTTCACACCTAGCTTTACTTTGCTAATATAGAATTCAAAGCTAAAGCACACAAGCTTTGGGGAAATTAGGTTCAGCTCTGGCTACCAAATTGCCCACAGTTCATGAAAGTCTCTCATCCATATGTTCCCCTTTCCCTTCCAAATCCCAATTAAAACTTCAGTTTATACTATGAAAACGGGAAATCATTTGCAAGATCAGAAAATTAGGCCCCATGCATTAAACAATCTATGTCTCTAGATATTTATTTATCTAAGACCTATCAGACCATGCTATGCTTAAGGCTTGTGATAAAAACAATAAATTATAAGTCTTGAAGGTTTTATTAATGAAGTTAATAAAAATATTCTATCAGTATATAAAAATTATTTTGAATATGAATCTTGAAATAGGATCAAAAGATAGGCATGATCATTAAAAATTGTAAAGGAATGTGTAATAAGAAAGTCTAATCCAAAGAACACGGATTCCTAAAATTTTATCCATGGATTGCAAGTTAATGGGTCAGAATTCAGAACAGCAGAACCATAAAAGAGTAATTCTGCCAGGAAATACTTTTATGTCCTGTGCTTGTATCATGAAATGCCTTAAGATGACTAGCCCTGTCACTTCAGTGCCTCTCAAAGAGGTGTTGCAGCAGCTTCTGGTGCGAATTAATAGCAAGGAATAAAACAGCAGGCATGTCCCTGCACTTTAGAACAGAGGAGCTCTACAAGCTCTTACAATTCCGTGGTGGCAGGGTACTTTGGACCTTTATTCTTCGGCAGATTGGTCCCAATATTTCCTTTTTCTCTCTCTTTCCATCCACCCACACTGCTTATCCACCCCCGTGCTTGTTCATCTGAAAGAGATCCTGGAGGTGCCTTGAAGGACAATTTGGGATAACCACATTAAGAAGTCTCTTGCAGAATGCATTCAGATGTTGAGAGAACTGCTGCCCTACAACATCCCCAGGCTGCAAAGACATAGATGTATGGTGTAATATCTCCTTGACATTATTTATACTGATGGAAGGAAATTAATTTAAACTGCATGAAGCTAAAGTGACTGAATTTTGCATGAGAAGGAGAATGAATGGGGAGGGTGAAATCCACAGAGCAGTTTGATACCAGGGCTTTTCCTCTGCATTCCTGGGATGCTCCAAGTGCCTGGCTATTTGCATGGTATGATGATAAAGAAACCAACACACTCCGTCAACACATGGGCCCATTCCTCCAAAGCCCCCTCCATCCCAGTCAGTGCTCACAGGTGGGATTGGTTTAGACCCTGGTTCCAGAATCCCAGAGGTTCCCTGTCTGGGCACTAACACTGGTTTACATTTTCCTTGTCTATACTTCCTTCACAAAAGGTTATCTTGTATCTGACCTTTTTCTCTTTTGCTGCAGAGATGTATTTAGGCTAAGGACTACGTCAATCTAACACAGAGTTCTTTTGATTTTCTAGTTAGATATCAACACCTTTTCTAAGGTTGAAAATTCTAGGAAATCATATTCAGTCAGCAATACTTTGATGCATGGGTTTACTGGAGGACACTAATTCAAACATGAATTAACAATGATACAGGTGTTTTCATAAAAGAAGTACAAAAATTTTTTTTCAGGAAGGAGATGGCTGTAATTTCTGAGGTTTTACAGACCTACCTGAAGAAGTCCCAACAGCATTGAAAACACATGGTATTATTGAGATGACAAGCTCAGAAAAGAAAAAAAAGTTGTTGATTCAGACATATTTCATTTACCTTAGTGCCATGATTACTATCTCTGCATCTTTCATTTTTGACAGCCTCACAAGGACATAGATAAGTATTTCCAATAATCTTCTTAGACTTGGGAATTCAATATTTTCATTTCCAGTACATAAAGTCGGTTTAAGTGAGAATTTAGGAATAACAAATTGACAATCATTGCTTTTAGCATCAGCCAAACTAGATGAAACAATGAGAGAGGATTGCAAAGCAAAACCCTTGGAAAAGATATTAAGATTGACTACCAGTGTTCTGTGCAATTGTGTACAAGGATGTCATGTCCCTCAAACCTTTCCAAATGAAGTTATCAGCAGGATAGCAGTGAAATAATGAACTGAAATAGTCAATTTTGCTTTGATAGGGGCTTTGATGCGTCCCTCACCAGAAGGAATCTTGTTCTACATTAAATACACTGATTGCAAGTAGACTTTCCAAGACACAACCAACCCAAACCACGATCCCCATCAATTAATAACTTGTAGTTTTTAATGTGGAGCTCCTCTAGCTGTCGGAAAGTGCCGTACAACAGTCCTTGTGTGTTTGCTACCCGAAAAGTCCCTTGTGGCCACCAGCTGCCAGGGTAGACCTGAGCAGAGTCTGCACCCCTGTCTGATGGAGAGCTGGCACCAGAGGATGGGGATGGCAGGCCCAGAACAAGGCACAGAAACCTGCCAGGCTCTGGCCAGATCCCTCCCTCTGCCGAGTGTCCCCTGGCTGCCCTTGAACACCAACGCTTTGTAGCTAGAACTCATGGTCATAAATATCAGATAAAACACTCATAATGTGTTTTCACTTAAGTGAAAAGGTAAGAATACGTATATAAATATTTTCAAATATCCAAAAATATTTTGCAGGTTTTTTTTTTTTTTGAGTTTCTCTGCTCTTGCTCTGCGGTATTAATTCTGAACTAGACTTTAGTACCACAATAGTCATTATTTCACTAATTAGTCCCAACTCTGCTGTTAGGACAGAAAACACTGTCTTTTTCCCCCCACTTTTCCTCCTCCAAAGACCTGCCAAATGAGTTCGGGCTCAGTTTTGAGACTGTAAATTAATAACAATATTTTGATCAAGCTGCATTTAAAATTACTATGATCACTTAAAAATCATGTTAATTCTGAGCCACTGAAATGAATGGCTGATGCTCTTTGGCTTTCTCTTTCCAGTGGGCAGCTGCAGATCCACAAGACTATGAACAAAAACCAGGGTGATGCTATCTGTCCATGGAAATGTCAAGCAACAAATCATTTAGTATCTGCAATATATTTTCTTTTTTCCCAGAGTAAACACAAAATCTGACAGGATGCTTTGCTTTACATTTCTTTATCAGCTGTAAAAAAATGGATCTTGTACAACAGACATGGCACACAGGGTCAGAGAGTGCTCTGAAAACTCTGCTCATTGTAACAAGAGGAGTTATGGACAGTGACAATTCTACTGAACTGAATTTTCTTTGCCCTCTCAGTCTTCAGGCAGACGCTGAAGACAACACCATGTTCATGCAGTTTGTGAGAGGTGCACACGTGGAAGTCATGGAAAAGCTACACATTATTTTAACTATTATAAACTATTAAAAGCTGAGGAAAGATGAGAAAAAATATCCATCATAACTGAACATAACTATGGGCCTACAAGGTATTTTTTCTGCTTGTTTCTAAAAAGTATAATTATTCTTTTTCTGTAAAAAACCCACAATTGATGAAAGTGCTGTCTCCCAGTCTTGCTAGACAATGCAGATTTTTTTCTGACATCTTTGGAGCATTTAATGTTGGCAGCAGCTACACAATGAATATTGTACTTGAGAATACATGCCATAAAAACCTGCTGGGGTGGTGGGACTTTCAGGATGTAAATACCTGTGTAAGTAAAGAATAGAAAAGAGATCTTTCCTTTAATGCAGACTGCCATCATCTGGTAGCACGTTGGAGTTCCACCTAAACCCCAAGATTGCTATTTGTGAGGCAATACCCAAGCCATACTTTCTCTCTCCCTCCCCATAGACTTCTCTCTAAAATGGGCTTAATCCTTCCCTGGGGTCATAAACAAAAGGAAATGCTTTCCTCTAAGAGGCAAACTAATGGTGAGAGCCTGGGGGAATAACTGCACCTGTCAGCTTGCTGAGAGCTAGAAATGGTTTAACCTGTTTATTGTAATGTTTGTTGAAGGGTTTTTTTGCCTCCCATCCAGTTGAAGTCTGTTCTACAGCTTCATTCCCCTTGCTTTCAAGTGAATTTTATTCAAAGTTAATACATATATATATATATATATATCTTATCACAGTCAATCAATCCTGCCCATCAGCTCAAATAATTCTTTTTTTTCCCTGGATATTTTTCTGTGGCTATTAAACTCTAATGTAGATTTAGATCATCAAGTCTCCCGATTTTGTCACTGTGCCCTTCTGGGTCTGTTGTTCAGCACAAAAGCACAGCCATAAGATAACCCCACAACATGGTAAGCCTGCTTATCTAATAGAAAAGGAATATCAAATTGTTAAGGTTGGGAAAGAGCTGTAAGATCATTGAGTCCAACCCTTGAGCTGGCTTTGAGTCCTAGCATCAGGTCCCAGCGCTGCCAGGCCCACACTAAACCACGTCCCCAGGTGCCACATTTACACCTCTGCTAAATCCCTCCAGGGCTGGTGACACAAACGCTTCCCTGGGCAGCGGTTCCAGTGCTTGACAACCCTTCCTGTGAAGAATTTTTTCCTAATGTCCAGCTAAACCTCCTCTGGGTACAACTTTACGCCGTTTTCCATCACCCCGTCACCTGTTAGCTGGGAGAAGAGACAGGTTCTCACCTTGCTCCCCCAGCAAATAAATTGAGCTACTCCAATTTGCAGTCACCTCATGCTAGAAATGAAACTGTTATTATATTTTGCCATAACCCACACTGTTACCTTGTGTGTGACTTCCTAAAGAAATCACCACCTTTCTCCTTTTGGAAATGCTGGGCCTCTTTAAGAACTCTGAAATGTGGTGGTTTATTTTTTTCTCTTTTCCTTCCTCAAATTGTTCTGAAGCTTAACAGCAGTACCACATTTCTAATTAAATGGACAGATAGGATGCTGATAATATCTGCTTTCTGTAATAAAAACTATTGATATTGTTGACCTGACAGATTATCTGCAATAGACAGAGCACAATGGCCAAATTTAAAAAGCAAGGGAGGAAGAGCAGCTTAGCACAAGAATACATATATTATTATCTGTTCTTCTGCCTTTTGGAATTATTAAGAATGATTATAGAAATTATCAGTCATCTCTGCTTCTTGTTCTGGCATATGAAACAGAAACAGTGATTGAATGTCACAAAGAACTGACTTTGATCTTTTTTTTCCTTGGTGCAATGACTTTGTAAGGTGAGCTTCTTATTTTTTTTATGGTGGCAACACTTACAGGAATACCCAAGATTTATAACAGCAGCAGCCATTTTCCAAAGTTTTTCTCCCATATTGTATAGAGCAACTCTTCAAACAGCAAAAGAATATCCTAATAATAATTGACAGCTACAAAGCCTTTTATTCAAAAACCTGAGCACTTCTGTCACAGCCCAAACCTGATTCCTGTTTAAGGTTACTTGGTTTTTGGGGCTTGCAGTAGAAATCTGGTCCTCTGTATACTGAGGTTGTACAATAGTAAATTGTAAATACTCACTCAACAGTTTTACTACTATGCTTAAAATCCCAACATTCAAAAATGTCATATATATTTCTTAATTAAACTATATATGTTATGGCAAAAACACTGTTGCCTCAGAAAAAAACCCCCAAAACAACAAAAAACCCACTAATATTTCAACTTTGCCCTTCATGCGAGGACTTAAATAACCTAGGAACTAAATTCTTCCATGTGGGTTTAGATTTGCAGCTGGAGAAAAACATCTGGACTCCACTGATTTTAGGGCAACTCGGCTCATTTACCCCGTGGAGGTGGCTTTAGTTCCCCTCCAGGGCTGCAATGTTGATTTATCCTTTTCCAGGGGAAGCCCTGTAAGATGCCTGTGCCACTCCTTTCTGCACGTCTGGGTGTTTCAAGGTCGTAGTAAAGGCAACAGCCACAGCCATTTATCCCTAACTCCTGAATTTCCAGAGGTAAACAAACAAGCAAACAAAATGCTGCTGTAGTAGATTTAATCTCCTCCCTTGGTTCCCAACGCCAAACAGCAGCACCTTATTTTCAGAAGCTGACCTACATCATTTGCCAAATATTCACTATTCAGGAGTTAGTTAAATACTTCATCCTGAATGGTATCCAGGTTTTTTATAAGAAAGGCTTAATGGAGGGTTTATCTGCATTTCCCAGTAATCACAGGAGTCAAGGAGCATGGGCTTTAAGAAAGAAACAAAACCACCAAATATCTTGATGGCTGGCTATGTAGAACCCTTATCTTTGGATTACAGTTTGATTTCCTTTGTGCAGTTTTTCCTATGCAAAAAATGTTATGATAGATGGAGGAATCAAAATACAAAATTAATAAAGCCTAGAAATGCACTACATATACTTAAATTGCGGTGCCTTAAGAAAAAAAAAAAAAAAAACCAAAGCAAAAACCAGGGCGGAAATGTAATGAAAATATATTTAACTTTTACCAATTTTTCATTAACTCTTCCTGAAAAAATGTTCTCTTCTCACAATATGAACAAAAAAAACCTCATTTTAAATCAGATGGGACTTTTCAATAACCATTTCACCTTAATTGTCTGTAATCTCACTCATATTCCACAATAGGTTCTCCTGCCACTTACTATGTATTAATTTTAATTTAAGGAGGACACTGATAAGATAATATGCTTGGTCATGGTATTCAGTAAGCAAGGGGGTTTTGCAGTTCTTTTTAGTTTATATGACGCCATTTCTCCTAAATTTCACCCTAAAGAGAATTTTCAGGCAATTTTTGGGCTAAAAAGGTGTCTACTCAGGCTCTTCTCATTTCAGTGAGCTAAAACTCCATAACCTGCCTCACAATTTTCTCAGTTTCCAGAATTTTGCTTTACTCTATTCTACTTCAATTCTGAATGTCTCTTCTAAAGTAAAAGTTTGCTGGCCACTCGAAATAGTCTCCTGATAAAACTCCATTTTTTGTCTCTGGTGATGTAAAACGACTCATGTGCTTATAAAAATGTATTTTTTTTTGTTTGTTTATACTCCAGAATTCCCTGTTCCCTGTAATTCACACCTAAATTCGTAGATTGGTGCCCTTTTGATGTCTTGGTGGCTGAAATGTCCTATTTTATTTTCCTCCCTGTTATCAGCCAGGTAAAAATGGATTCTCAAGTGAAACTTGGGACAGTGGTTAAAGAGAAGAGGTTTGAAAGGGCAAATTGTGGAAACACAAAGCTCTGGGTAACTTCTGATGGAAATGAGGGGATGTTTCTGATACCCTGTAGCATCTAAGAATACATCATCTTTTACAATTCTAACACTGGTGAACATCGCAACTAATCACCATTTTTCAAAATATTGTTTTCTCATTAATGCTGATTGCAATTTTCTTCAACATCATTGATGCATTGAACTGAGGTAATTTGGAGTACTCATATAAAATGTATTTTTCTGGACAGACCTATGTAAAATTACTGCAAGATCAACAAAAATTATACACAAACTGGCATGAACTCCAAGGGTGGAGTCTTTAGATATCCAGGGATGAATTCCATCCCTATCAGACAAGGGACTAATATCAAATATTTACTGTCAGCACATAAAAATATTGGTATCTGTGAGCTTCACAGATATGGAACATTGTGAAACTCAAGTCATGGTTTTGATGCTGTGAGATGCTTATGGGAAGAATATGAAATAACTACCACATGATTTTTTAATTTGGATGTTTATGTAACTAGATAATAAAAGTACATAGGTGTAAATATGAAGAGTACATAACTTTCTATAGAGATTTTACATGATATTTAAGATATGAATCACAATCAACCACCTCAAAACTTCAGTAATTGCTGCCTTATTTACCACATAAATGGAAAATAAGAGGTAGGGAAAGGTGCAGCTGCACATATTTGTACCATTGGAATATCTGATGAATTCCTGAACTCTGAAGAGATGACCTTGATCCACTCTTTATCAGGGAAAGACACAGAGCAGAGCAGAGGTAAAGAGTCAGAGTCTGAGGCATGAGGTCACTTTCCAAATGAAGACATGGTAGAAATAGTGATTGATGGATATATTGAGGTATAGAGTGAAACAGGAAGAAATAGAAGGAATATAAGTGCATACATGAGTTATCTGTTTGCAGATAAGCTGAAGGAAATAAGTCCTCCCTCCTGGAAGTGGTAAGTTTATCCTTCATTCCTTCAAATTTCATTTTAAATATAGTATTGCAATTCTGAGCATCACCAAAAAATTTCAAAATTAATTGAAATTCTTTCTGAGGGCTGCACAGTTCACAAGGCACCCACTTCAGAAACATCTCACATTACTAATAAGGGCAAAATTCAGCTTATTCACCCATAACACCCACAGTAAAATAGAAAAATTCCACAACTTAGACAGTTATTTCTTGAATAGAGCAGTTCCTAATTTCTCAAAAGAAACAGACAACAGGTATTAAAGGTATATTAGGTAATAGCAAGCCCAGAGGAGGCCGTCAAGATGGTTGGAGGGATGGAACACCTCTGAGGAAAAGCTGAGAGAATTGTGTTTGTTCAGCTTTTAAATAAAAAAATTAAAATAAAGGCTTCAGGGTGACCCAATTGTGGCCTGCCAGCACCTGAAGGGAGCCCACATCAAAGATGGAGAGAGAATATTTACAAGGGATGGAGTGACAGGACAAGAGGGAATGGTTTCAAACTGGCACAGAGTAGGTTTAGATCAGAGGTTAGGAAAAAAAATCTTTGCTATGAGGGTGGTGAGGCCCTGGCACAGAATGCCCAGAGAAGTTGTGGCTGCCCCATCCCTGGAAGTGTTCAAGACCAGCTTGGATGGGGCTCGGAGCAACCTGGGGCTAGTGGAAGGTGTCCCTGCCCATGGCAGGGGGTGGAACGAGGTCATCTTTAAGGTCCCGTCCAACCCAAAGCATTCTATGATTCTATGAAAAAACTCCAAAGCCAACCAAACAAAAAAAGCTCAACAACATCCCTGCACAAAAAAAAAAAAAGCGCCAAACAAACCCAACAACAAACTCCCAAGCAAACAAAAAACAAAACGAAACAAAACATGCCCAGGTTGGTAATAAAAATCTGGCATATACCACATTTTTGTGTCCAGTAACTACGATTTTATGGGTGGACATATTGGGAGATGAGCTTTTTTATATCTGCTGAGCTCTTCAAAAACACTATCACATTTCTCATGCAGGCACTCATTTTGTTTAAAATATTAAACCTACTTGCTTTAGCTGAGAAATTCTGTAGTTGCATTGTTTCATGCAGAATATGGAATTCCGCCCTTGCCAAAACAAAATCTTGGTAATTTGGCTTCCCTCTAAAGAGTGGGAATACTGGAATACAGCACTTCAGAGACTTTGCACAGCCTAACACTGTCTGAACTTGACCTTTCTAAGTCCAGTAAAAAGCAGAGGTCTGTCAAGCTTCTCTGTAGGACAGGCAATTTTTTTCTGAGGACCATTCGCAGCCCTTAAATCTTATTTTTCTTAATATGGGGAATATTTTATTAGCAGCACCTTCATCTCTGACAACTTTCTTATTACAGCTTTTGCTTTCTACTCCAAAGGCCTTGGAATATTCCTAATAACTAAACTCATGTTATACCTTTCCATCTAAATGGCAACGACTGCCATTAATGAGCTCTGACAAGTTTCAAAATCCTTCTAACTGAATTTTTAGCCATCTGAAATTTTTAAACTTTTTTTTATGCAACCAGGCAGCTTTTCCTGTAAATTATTTTTGCTTTATTCTTCTTTTTTTTTTTAAGTTACAAAGCACGTCGGCACCACATATACAGCCCAATGCTCAAAGGAGTGTAAAGCTTCTACGGCAATAAAAAACACAAGGGAAATTTAGGAGCACTTCAGATAAAAAACAGATTAGTTTCTTGCTGTTGAATGCATAGGCCCTCAAACTTTGTTTTGGTTTTAAGTGTAATAAAAAAAAAGAAAGGTAATCTAATACCCTTAGTAATTTAGAAGTGGAAATAAAGGTAAGGGACAACTCTGAAATGAAGCAGGAAGGCAAAACCATTTGTTTCTTCTCCCCCTGTATGTTCTGTCTTGAACATACATGGTGAAGTAGCTGACCCATGGAGGCTACAGCATGGATATGGTCACGAAAGAAACTTGAAGGTTATCATCTTCACAGTTTAGAATATGAAAGGGCAGATTTAGTTGAAGTAAATAAATTGCTTATGAAGTAGAATACATTTTTGTATGTGAAAAGAAAGCAGGTGAAACTATGTTCTGCACTGGACGGAGAGAGGCTCCTGAAATCTATTGTGGGAAAAGGTGCTCTTTTTGGAAGGCACACTAGTTGAAAAATCACCTTTTGAATCCTTATTCATTTATTTATTTGACAAACACTTGCCTGATACAAAAATGGTCCCCAGAAGTTCTACACGGACTTTTTTTATGGGTTTAACTTTAAGGCCCAGGACTAAAGCAGTTTTGCCATTCCCTGGTCCACATATGAGTAATAGTCAGGGAATTGGAAGCTTTTCTGCCACCCACATCATCTGCCAGTGTGTCTGCCGTTACCTCATCTGTAAAAAACCCACAAAAGTGATTTCAACCAAAAGACTCTCTCTGAAAGCAGAACACTCTCACTCTGTTCTGGGTGCATGGGGAATCCCTATTGGTTTGATGGAGTCATTTTAAGGTTGCTCTTTCTGCTGTAGTCAGACCAGAAGCAAAATTGCAACCAAGTCTTTCTATCTCTCACACACCTCTGCACCCACTCACACAGACACGTGAGGGTTTTTTAAGTGTGGCCAAAAATAAAGCTAAAAAATATTCTAGCTGTGAAGTCACCTAGGATATTGATTGTCAGAGTGCTGAAGGCAGCGGGTTACCCAACACCCAGAGTTTCAGCAGAAATTGTGAGTTGGCAGTGCTGTTCCTCTCAGAAAGGTAACAAGACAACTCTGTTGCTCCCAGCAGAATCTGAAATAAACCCTGGTGCTGCCAGACCAGCAGCAGGAGTAGCCAAGAAGCCCAGCTGGGCAGTAGCCAGTGTTCTGTGTGCTGTCTCTCACCCCTTGCCCCAGGCTCCCTCCTCACCGCTACTGCAAACTTTGTTCACTCGGTAGGACTCAGGTGACTCCACTAAATATTTTGCTCAGCCTTCCCCCCGGCAGAAGCACACGCTGTACCAGGGATCAGGTCTGGTTTGGCCCCCCTGGCTTTCAGAACTCAGCTCCCCACAGTCTGTGCCTGTGGCTCTCTCAGTCGCACGGGACCACGTTAGGAGAGAAAGGGAAGCTGAGTATGGATCACTGGAAGGGAGGCTTGCTGTAATTCCCAAAGAAAGCAGAACACGTCAATACCATCCATCCTAGTGTGTTCTTCACAGCACAGTTGCCAAGCAGATGGCTGAGGAGGAATATTATTTTAAGGGGACAAAAAAATCTCATGGAACAAACAGGAAGTGCTCCCCAAGATCTTCTCAGCAAGGGACAGAAAGGGCAGTCCTTGGTGTAGCACAAGACTGGAGAAATCATTCATTGACGGTGAAAAGGAAAAACATTCATTTGTGTGAAAAGAGATGACAAATCCATTTTCCACAGAAGAGAAACAGCCAAAAGAAAGAGAAAAGAAGAAGAGGTGGAAAGAAAATCTGGAGGAAAATTGAAAATTACTTCTATATTAAGAAATCTATTAATCATAAAAGCAATGGAATTGTAAAATATACTACTATTAGAATTCTGACTGTCAAATAAGGAGAAGAGTACAAGGAGAGCTGGTTTTTTTAAAATTTTCATTAAGCACCAACCAACTCATTAAAATAACTACACCCTCAAAAACAGTTAAACAAACTGAACTCTGCAGCACTCAGATGAAGGATCATACCAGAAATCTGTGGGGGCACATAGAAAAAGAATAGATAACTTTGTGGACATAATGATGTTTACAAGCTACCATTATTAAGTGGGATAACTGCAACCCTGCACTATTACGTTTGATGAATTAAAATGAAAAAAGAAGCCAGGAACAATGTACTAAAATCCACGTTTGTGGTCGTTAAACTTCTATAGTCTAAGTAAGCTGTCATTAATATCAGTGTATATATACCCAGATCCAAATTAAGCCACAGTAATCTTGGGCCTACACTTCCTGAAGAGTTGCAAATCTCAGCATCACTCTGTATTATTATCTTTATACATCTATACACACACGCTCGGAACATTTCTGACATGTGAGGAGGGCTTTTAAAACAGCAAATCACACAGGTCTTAAATTTGCCCGCTTGGGTCTGTGACCCTGAGGAGCAGTTTTGGCTCTGATCTCCCCACCAACACCATGTGAACAGCAGAATGCAGCGTGACAAGACTGGAACCATTGAGATGGCACAGCTTATCCACAGGCTGTTAGGATCAGCTCTCAGGCAGCCCCTATTTACCGTCACCACAGGAGTGCTTTGAAGAGCAGGGCTGCTCTCCTTCTGCCATTTCTGCACAGGAGGGAAGCACCATACTGCAGGAATACAGAGAGTAGCAATATTTGGATGAGGCTTTTAGCTCTTGTAGGGTGCACTCCAAGATGCTGTTTCAGCCTGGAGTACCTGGTTCCCATCTGCATGGGAACTGTCCAGGTGTGCTTGGAGGGGCTCTTACCCCACTCTGGAGAGTGCTGCACACCTGAGAGGGACCCTTTTGTTCCTCATCTGTGCAGAACTTCTATACAAGCCTTAGAGCCTTACATCTTTACACCAAAAGCCTCAGACACCCTGACCCTTCAGGGAATCACATATCTCAGAACCTGCACCGGCCAGCCAGCAAACTGTGCATCAGGAAAGGAGACTACTGTCCAGGCTGATTGCAACATCTCTCCCCAACTGAGATCTGGGACACTCTGACACCTGCAACCCTATTTCGGAGCTGCATCAAAAGCTCCCAGTTTCACTATGCTAAATGTAAGGATCCTTTCTCCATCATATGTCTCCCACACTGTGGCACAGCCAGAAGCAAGATCCCATTTCACCCACCAGGTTGAAACTGGGCAGCTGGGCTTCCAGCAGCACCTGGTGCCTGAGGCTGCGGGGCTGGACTGGAAAAAAATCTGTGTGCAAAACAAGGCATAGTGAGCTCTCTAAGTCTAGGTTTATGTGGGAGAGATCTGTTGAGAAAGGCTTCTGGGATCATTGGAACTTTTATGAGTGTGACGAGTACAGAACTGGCGGCAGAGACATACGGTATGACTTAGAAATGAGAGGTGATCATTCACATACAAGCAACGCCAGGTGAGCCCACGTGCTTTGCTCCACAGGGGAAGCTTTCCTTGATCTTTGAAGGCAAGGGCATCAGGAAAGTGACCTTTAGGCTCTTCTTAAAGTATGGATTTTTACATCCCAATTAAGGGCATTACTGTTGCTATGAGGAATGTTAGAGGAAGATTTAAACAGGGATTACTCTTTCGCTCAGACCGTTGATTTTGTTCCAAGTTGTAACAAAATATAATAGAAATGAAAAAAGTTCCTAAAAAGTTTTCAAAAATAGGCTGAAGTAGGGGTTGTTCAGCCTGGAGAAGACAAGGTTGCATGGAGACCTCAGAGTAGCATTCCAGTATCTGAAGAGGACCTACAGGGAAGCTGGAGAGAGACCCTTCATCAGAAACTGTAGCGATAGGAAAAGGAGTAGTGGGTACAAACTGAAAAAAGGAAAATTTAGGTTAGATGTATGGAAGGAATTCTTCACTGTGAAGGTGGTGAAACATTGGAGCAGCTTGCCCAGGAAAGTTGTGATTGCTCCATCCCTGGAAGTGTCCAAGGCCAGGATGGACAGGGCTTGGAGCAACCTGGAATAGCAGAAGGTGTCCCTGCCCATGGCAGGGGGTGGAAATGAGGTGTATCCTGCAGGTCCCTTCCAACCCAAATCAGTCTGTGATTCCGTGTATTTCCTTCCAAAAGAGGTCATCATACCTCAGATTTTGATTTTTGAAGAAAATAAGATTTGGAAATAAAAAGACTGCCTTTTGGTTTGATTTAACTGAATATATCTGAATTTCCTGAACAGTGACCTATTCCCAGGAAATATTTCAGTCTCCTCAGTAGATGAGACAGCACTTTCCAACCGTTTTGATAAAATTTTTCTAACCCCCTCTAATTATTAATTCCACAGTCTTTTTATCTTTAAGAAGTTTTCTTATCCTTAATCCCATTTAACCCTAAATCTGAAGAATAGCTTTCAATTCATAGTCCTATTGATGTATATAAGATTTTCAGATCATGCTTCCCACCAAGCAAGGTAAAACAGACAGTGCTTAAATATTGTAATAAAGAGATTTTGTACTGAATGACAGTTTTTTCTCTTTATGATCTTGGCACTGAAGAAAAAGCACTGAACTGATTATATTTCTTGTTTTAAATATTCATGTGACAATGTTGAAGAGAGAAATGAATATCAGAATGAAAAAATGACAAGAAAAAACGACTACAAGAAATCTCTAGACATTTATCACTGGCCTAGAGGATACAAACCAATCAACTTCTAAAATTGGCTCTTTGATCGAGATGCCCAGTTAAAGCCTACATTATTAATATATGATTCTGTTTAAAAAGTCTATTAATCAAGCAGGGATGAATGATTAAGTGGATGAAGCACTAGCCTTTGACCTAACAAGGCAACTTTCACAAATCTCCTGTGAGTTCAACTCATAAAAAAAGAAAAAGGATGCTTCGATAGCTGTATAAATTATCTGAAAACAATGGTTCTCATTGTTTTTCTCTGTGTCATTAGGCAACTTTCATTTGCACGTAAGACCATCCCATTCTATGATTGCCAGGCTGATAGCTTGCTGCAGGATGGGGGGTGATCAATAAAGCCTGTGGCTGGTTGTGTTTTATCTAATAATATCAGGAACAACAGCAAAAACATCTTATTTCAGTGCTCCACCTCTGCCTTACAAGTATTCTCCAGACCTTTGGAAAGGTTAATGGGAAAGGCCTCCATCCTGGAAACAGCTCTGTGCAGAGGAATCCTTGTTTTGGTGTGTTTTGGTGGGATCCTGGAAGAGGAAGCACAGAACAGTCTGAGCACATCCATGCTCTAAGCCTGAGGATCCTGAAGAGTCCAAAACTAAGCTCTGCCATGCTCTGCTTCTCCCCAGGAGCACTGGAAAACCAAGGATTTCAATGAAGTGTGGATTCAAGTGAGCATTAAGGTTAGTACAGAACTGAACCTATGGCTTTTTTAAATAACAGAAACAAGGTATTTCACACTCTACTAATGCAGCTTTTTTAGGGTTTTTAAACATGCATCAGATTTTCCAGTATATTTTTGCACTGGCAATATAGATAAGTTTACTAATTCTGGTCAAGAACAGGAACAGGCCTGTCTGGTTTAGCATCACAAGTGAAATCCAGTTGACTTTGGGAATCCAGGAGGTTGCAATCTGTTCTTTTTCTCCTTTTTGAGAAGAAGAAAGTGATCCTTTTTTTTTTTAGGGCTTTGAACACTAAATTACTCAGTAACACTCACCCTATCTGCTCTCACTGAGCACTTGATTTGTCATCATAAAATATTTATTGAATGACATTGTAAAATATTTCTCAAACTTTTGGTATTTCACTGCAGTGTTCTCCCCAAATGTGAGAAATACTGACTTTATGTTGATATAAAGCACTTAAGGGCTTAATGTAGGAATTCCTGATGGAGGCTCGGTGTCTGTGCTGTGCTGGTGGTTAGGTTGGATCGTACAATGATCCTCCTGTTTAGAAATGAGGGAATTTATAACTATTACCAATAAGAAACATAATCGGCAAGAGCGTTTGCCAAATACTTGTCACAGCTGAGGTCAGTGTAGTATAACTGTGGCTGGCATGCACCTTTGTTCTTTAATGAAGGAGTTTTTCTGGAATACATACAAAATCCTACTTAATATATAAAGGAAATTCCTAAATATTAGGGCTTGCTATTCCTATGTATTAATAGTGACAACTAGCAACACAAGTCAGGAAAGTTTTGCTGACAAAATAATGTTTTGTGTAACATTTTAATAAAAATATTACCATAACCAGACCAGTTTTCCTGGTGACAACTGATTGAAAATTAATAACCAATTTTGTTGTTGACAAAGAGGAAAAAGAAACCATACTACCTCATGCTCTCTCCCTAGGTGAATAGATTGTGATGGGAAAATAGCATGAAATAATTTTTCTTGTCATTAAAATAAGCACCAGTGTCTGCAGACGCTCACAGGAAGAGCTGTCTTATATGCTTGTAGTTTGTTTACAAAGTTAAATTTATATGAGTGTACTGGAGAGTGGGGTTTTTTGTTGTTTAGGGTGGTAAGGGCAGCTTAGTGCCTTTTTAAAAAGTAGAAAACACAAGGGTTTTTTGAAAGTGATACAATTATTCTCACGACAGAACCAGTACTGCTCTTTACTCACTTTAGCGTCAGACTGTTATATTTTCCCAATCCATAGAAAACCTTTTTTCTTTTTCCCATCTGTGAGGTCTAAAATGGTCACTATTGATTTCTACTCCTAGTGGTACAATTCTGAGGTATTCCAGGACCTGTCCAAATATCCCAGAAACTCTAGAGGGGATGACTAGAACATTTCCAGTGTTATATTAAAAATTCAGTATAATTACTTTATTGACCCTTCAAGGCACTTCACTGAAGTATCTGAAGTGTCCCTTCTCCCTAGGACTGGTTTGAGGTGGATGGCAAAACAGACACATTCTCCCAATTCTCTTTGAGCAAAAAAAAGAAGGAAGAAGTTCAGCTCAGAGTAGAAACTGAGCTCAGACACAGGAAATATTTTAAAATAACAGTAATTCCTATTTTAAAGAGCTTGAGCAAAGACAGGGTGCCTGCCTTTGCCACACAGTTAACCCACATTGTTAACATGGCATGTTCCACAAGTTACATCTGCAGACACTGCACAGACGTCACACCTCTCTTAGGAAAAGTCCCACAGGATTGACTTCCTGGAATTAGGTGGGCACAGAAAATGCCAGAATATTCAAGCTTGGATCTGAAACATCTGCCAGAAGGTGTCCTGCTCGTGGTGCATCACAGCTGAGTTCTCTAATGTCAAGTTCAATAACCAATAATAATAATTTTTTTTTTTTGCAATAGAAATATCTGGTACTGAGATACGTTATTATTGGAAGGCTCAAAGTGAAAGCTGCACCTACCACTCGGGTGGGGGATTTTAATGGTGCCAGGGGAAATATGAGGACAGCAGCCATCTCCATAGGGTCGTTCCCTCCTCCCAGAGACCTCAGTTAAAGTGCTGGGATGGAGAAGATAACCTGGTGAGAAGAGTTACAGTCTTTGCACTCATTTGGTCATATGGAGATGTTTTGGTCCAAATATGTGGAAAAAGAGGAGTTCCCATGACCTTCACCTAATGAGGTTGGTCACAGAGAACCAAATTCACATGAAGGGGAAGTAGAGCACACACACAGGCCATGAAGATTCCAGATTTGCTGAGGCCAAACCAATTTTCCTTGCATTCTTCACAAGATGAGCTAGAACTGAGCTGCTATTTCAAGAGATAACATTGCTGAGCTGTCACAGGCCAGGTATCCCAGAGATCCAACAACTGGGAAGCAGAGGAGGTCCCATGTTATCAGATGAGCAGATGCAGATGGAGAAAATTAAACAGTGTCAAATTCCTAACCTACTTTTTCTGAGACCCTTCACTGGGGTTCAGTGCTGAATCCCAGTGCCCCTGAGTGCCCTTTTGACCACTGCCCATGTCACATACGTAGGAATAGATCTAAAAAACCATATATATTTAAATATAAAAGTCTACTGGGAGGGGTTTTAGTAGGCGGTTGTCTCTGGAAGAAAAGGACTGAAACTTTAGTTAATTCTCAACATGATCAGTTATCTTCCTTTTTTCACAACATGATGCCTATTGAAATGAGAGATTATTGCCAGTGCCTAAGTAGTTCTCCCTAGTTTTTTGGGGAAGACATGGCCAATGCCTCCTAACTGTAAGCAGGTTATCCACCCATGTCAGAAAAAATCCTTTCTTATTATCAGTCACAAAGCTGGAAATTTTATGTCCTTACAAACAGAAAAACTTTCTAACTGGATGTCATCTCTGTAAAAAGCCAAACTAAATTCTGGCTTATATATCCTGCATGCTCCAGAAAGTTTTGTATCTGAATTCATGTTTTACCTTTGTCTATATCCAGATGCATTTCTGCATTGAATTTCTTGACAATAACAACATCGTCACAACGATTAGGAGCTTTTGTAATACCTGTGAAATACACGGAGAGTCGAACTGACAGAGCCAAGAGGTGGAACTGTAGGGCTGATAACTCCCTCTAGAGACAGCAGTCCAGTTAAAGACTGGGAGTATATCATGAACTCTACTCCAAACTTGTTATAGCCAGGGAAAATCTCCTCTTTTTCCCTTACATTAAAAAAAAAAAAATAAAAAAAGACATTTAGAAACAAATACAAAAATGACTTTGGTGATTTAGAAGGATGAACTAGGAAAATTTCTTTTAAAAACACACTGGTCTTAGGGACACACAGCCTGGAATTCATTCATGGCTCTTTACTGAGCATATGGAAAATTATACATGCTTCTTTGGTTAAAGGTGGCCATTCATCCAGGTAAAGATTGTCCCAGTCATGTCTTTGGGCAGGGCAGGTATCACATCATGACTCCAATCCCCTTGCTGTCCCTACATACTCCTAAAATGTTATTTGCTCGCTCTCTTGATTTATGAGAGACATTTCTAGCTAAATGTGTAAGTAGGTAAACATTTTGTAAAAGAGTACACTCAATATTCAGAATTCATAAATGCCAAAAGAGGCTAAAAGACAAAATCCTATATTCTTTAACCATCAAAAGTCCTGAGTATATTCATAAGCCTCTATGTAATCTTGAAAGGTCAACAGACTTGGATTTTTCTGCCTGAAGGGAATATAAGTTCCAGGGGGTAGATTTGTCTGCTTCTTGCCCACTGCCAGCAGTTTAAAAATGCTGAAACTACAAACATGAATATTAAATTAGGAATATTTTTCCTGTTAAGTAAAAGTTTAAGTTCTTTATATCTACAATGTAAGAAGTGCTTCTTACAAACTGTAAATGGTTACAGGAAAGGCTCAAGAGCAAAAGACTTTGGCTCAAGATTCAAACTTCAAGCAACTCAAGAGAAAGTAATTCCAAGTTGTGGTGTGAGTCTCTTGAAAATCTACACATTTGATAGCGAGTTTACCGTTCTCTCTCATTTCTCACCTGATTACTGAAAAATCAGTAAGGACTATAATGTTGTAAATAAGTGAAGCAAGCAAATTAAATTCAGATTGTGAACTCCTTTCCATGCTTTGAAGATCAATTATTAAACTTGTCGCGTGTTATTGTAAAAAAATTAGTGTGACAACACGTAATATTTAGCAAATGTACTAATCTGATTTATAGTCTTGGCACAAGACTTATAAAGATCATTTCAGTGGCAAGTCTCATACTGAGGCTACTTTAGTACACACAGAAACAATTCCCAACAACTTAGAACAGGACAGAAATTGTGATGTCAGATCTAATTGAGAGGAGAGGGGTGATTCAACAGAATTACACAGCATTGCTTTGGAAATGTTAAAATCCTTACTCTACAAATATTAAGGAAAATTTATAAAACAAATGCAACAGGAGGGATTTCAGGTTTTTGTTCAATATACTAAAAGGGAGCACTTGGAGTTGGTTTTGTACCAGCTTGAATTTTAAGTAAAAATCTGGTTTGATCAGTTTTTACACATCTGGTTCTTCTGTACTTTTCGCTGAGCATCTTTGCTTCTCTGCCATTCAGAAAGCTTTGAACTGCATTTCTTATTTTAAACCTACTTAAATGTGTGTGTATTGTTCTTAAATTCTGGTTCCACTTTGCCCTGTTGGCCTTTTATCTGTTCAGGATTGAATATCCCTATTTTCTCTATAGCATTTATCTACATCTGGTTGTTTCAGATACATTGCAACAACAAATTATTAATGTTAAAACAAAAACTTAATATAGATACTGCTATAAATATTACAGGGTGTTGTTTATAGTCACATGCCTGGTTTCTATCTGGTTTTGTTGAAAAGAATGAATAGAAATCATATTTAACACTTGCCGGTGACATAAGCCTGAAGACTTTATGGTAAAAAATATCTGTTTGCAGCAGAGTGTTTGTCCTCAGTCTGAGTGCTGGTCTGATAAGGCTGGCTTAAATAATCACTTCCCCTGGCCTGGTTTTAATTAAAGTGACAGTAAGCAAACACTGACTAGAAATCGATCAGAATCAATGGCCTCATGGCAAACTGGCAGAGAAAAATCCAGTGTGTCAGCCAAGATCAGCCCAAAGAGCCACTTTACAGGCCTGGCTCTGCAAGGGAAGAATTTAGGTCCTTGTAACACCAATAAAAAATCCCCTGACTCAGCACGTGAATGACCTGAACTGATAATAGAGAAAGAGGCAATCTTAACACTCCACCTGACAGTTTTTACCTTAGGAGCCTTTCAAAAGAGGAAGGAGTAACAAAATGTTTTGCTTTCCACCCTCTGACTTGCAGCTGTTAGAGCTACAGGAGCAAGGCTGTAGGGTTTGGGGGTTTTTGTGGCAGCACACAGTCCTGGTCATTTAACAAATGTGTATTTCCCTGTATCTGTCTTCAGAATCACACCCTAACTTTACACTTTTATATTCCTTTTCTCTGACGAGTGTTTCACAGCCACCAGGTAATTAATAAGCAATTACTTAGAACTGCGTCACGCATCTCTCACATTTCCACCTGTCTGACTGATACAAGCCTGGCCTCAGAAATGCTGATGTGTTTTGGTCATGGAGAGCCAAAGCTCTGCCATACGGATCTCTTCCGTTCCTTCAGCCCCAGGACTTTCCTCTCCCTGCAGCACTACTTAAACATTTCTTCCCATCTCTTTCTCTGCCCAGACAGGAGACAGCCTATCTATTTCTGAGGGAGAATATCGTGTTTGTCTTAAAGATAAATGAAGGTATATTTAAAGTCTAATGATTGGATTTTACTCCTTATCAAGGTACTTTTATTTTTCCTAAAAAAAAAAAAAAAGCTGGTTTTTAATTTTCTTTTTAATGCTTTTAATGTTAAGGAAATTACACTTCCAAGTAACTAGTTTGTAATTTGTGATCATGCATGATTCTGATAGTGAAGGAATTTCATTACAGGTAGGGTAAAAAGAGGAGAATGCATGTACATTTGCATGTCCATGTGCAGGTAAATAAATAGTAAACCACATTGATAACAGAGGCCAGTATAATTTGAATAAGATTATATTCTCTCTAGGAGAGATAAAGGGTAATGAAAGACAATTCAAAGCTAGTTTGTTATTACTTCATCAAATACCTCAGCCTCAAGCTGATAAAATTCCCTTGTATAGCTCCCATGAGACATTAACTGCAATGATGCTGCCAACCATTTGTAGTGATCTCTAAAAACATTAATATTACTATTTAAATGAGTTTGTGATGCAGTAGAACAGAGGGTAAAGCTAGAGGTGAAACTGCTACATAAGCTTTCATACAATGACTACCAGTGTGTTACTGGGCATGACAAAATGAATTATTTTCACAACAGACAGGTGCTCCAAAGAGACTTTAAAAGACTTTTGCAGAAGACAAGTCAGAAAGTGTTCTTTGAAGTAACTCTCACTGTCCTCATCACCTTCAGTGAAAGACAGAGCTTTTGTTTGCCTTTCTTTTCAACCGAGGAGTATCAGACTCCAAACTGCTGGGGAGTTTGGCACAAAACTTCCCCAGCATTCTGCTGTGTTTCCTCATCCTTAATTGTTTCAGGAATCTTTCCTTTTGTAGCCCAATGGTTCTGCAGGTCTGGGAAAGTGTCCCCATGATTGCCATAACTCTGTACATGGTGCAAGATAAGGCATATGTGGGTTGTTGCCATGTGACTTTCTCCTCAAAAAGAGAATTATTGCAAGGGTCTGGTGTCAGAGAGCACAAAACAGAAGCAGGTCATGGTTTTGCATCAAGGGCTTCAGAGGAAAAAAAGAGTTTAAACCCATTACATTACAGACCATTACCATGTAATCCCTTCCCCAGAACCAGAGACAGCCAGCCTCCTATGGAATTAGGAAGTTGCTGGGACTGTTGACTTGCAAAAAAACTTGTAAATCTGAAAAATCAATTAATTTACATTTGCCGAACTAAGGAAGTGATGGGGAAAATGAGACAAGTAAGGCAGTTGATGGTCTTATTTTAGATCAAAATGTTTGTATACTTAAAAAAATTCCTGCTTGACTATAGACTTATGTGAAAATCTTCTCCTTGTGAGCCTGTTAACTGAGACTTTCTCAAGGGGAGCATTTCATTAACACTTGGAAAGGGGAGTCACAGAAGCTCAAAGTACTGTTGTCACAGCGTGTCACTTGACAGGCTGTGAAGGAATTTAACAGTCCTCAGTAGAAGTTCAGTCCCTTCCAGGAATCCTCTGGAAATCCAGTGTAATTTTGTTAAAATGTAAAACAGGCTGGGCTGAGAGGCTCCCTGAGGCATGCACATCCTGCACATAATGTTTGGGTTTGGTATTTTCCTTAAAAAACCAAATCAAAACGAAACAACAAAAAAAATAAGAAACAAAAAGAAAAAAGAAAAAAACCATCCCAAAACAGAGGTCAGAAGCTTCTTTGGAAACTTAAGCTCATAAGTTACATTCTTGTACAGCACAAGGACTACCCTGTTCCAAAATAATCAGTTAATAAATAACCTCATATATAAAGACTGAAAGCACAGCTGCTGATCAGGATTTTAGCCACTGGCTATGAATTTGGGCTGTGAAGCCCCTGAGCATCTAAATAAAAATCAGAATATTTTGACTTGAAATTTTATGTGGTAGATCAGGTTTGCTTAAAAATAATAACAATTAATTTAAAAACCCATGAAAGACCAAAGAAGTAAAGAAGAGAAATTTTTCCAGCCTTTGTTAATTTAAAAAGAAATTAAGAAATTATTTGCAAAGCTTATTGTTGCATTTGAGGATAAAGTTTTAAAAAACTGGTATTGTCTAGTTCCTTAAAAAGTGTCATTTCATTTTCTGAAATAAATTGCACATAATGCACAAGTGCTAGAAAACATTATTGAGATTCATTCATACCCAGACACAAAGCAATTTTTTCCTCTCTTCTTCTGCCTATCTGTGATATCTATGATTTGATCAGTACAATAATTCACTGGGCTTAAGTTGCCTTTCAAATAAAAATTCTTGCTGCAATCAAGAGGCTTTTGCCAGAATAAGGTCAATGAGACTGTGAATTAATATGGATGTTAACACGATTATTAATTGGTAGTATTAACACAATAGTTTATTTTCCCAAGAAGAAGGGACACTAGAAATGTTTAAGATTATTTTGTAGATTTGATTTTCAGTGTCCATTTTGTAGATGTCCTTTTGGAATAACATGTAATGTTGTTTTTGTTTTCAAGTGACATTTTTATTTTCTTAGGGGGCAGAAAAAAAGGTTCTTGTTTTTTAGATATATAGTGTCATTCTCATATCCAAAATGAATACAGTCACTAAAAGCACCTGCTACTAGTGAAATGGGATTTCCTATTTCCAATCTATTCCTTGTCCTCTGACAATTGACAAGTGATGGAGAATGTTTCAAAATATGTAGAAAGTGTGTTATGATTTTTCATTCAGATGTGCCCCTTGTTCTGAACTTACAAAATAACGAGGATGAGAGTGAAGTTGCAGGTAATAGCTTTCAGTAATAAATTTTTTTTTCCGAAGTTGAGGTTTCTTGAAAGTACATATTCATCATCGTGTTTTGTGTTTACGGTTTTGGGGGGTTTTTTTTATTTCTTTACATCCTCTCCTCAACTAAAAATAATTTTAACATGCACCAATAAGCAGTGGGCCAGTGAAACACGCGCCCATCTCTTCGAGAGCTGATATTTCAATCCCTGCCATACACACAGGCAGGCTCAAGAGCTTGCTTGTCAAGATTGTTGCTGTCAGCAGCTGAATCCCCCCCTTCTGTTGGAGACATCAGGGCTCGGCAGCAGGGACTGCTCTTTTGCAGCAGAGGTGACACTTGCTCTGCTTTTGCCTTGCTCCCAGGCTGTTCAGACGAGAAGTGACTGCTAAGTGACACTGCTTTGCAATGCAATATGTTTAAAGACGCGGGCCTGACCCACACAAGGAACCTCCCTGCTGCATGAACCAAGAGGAGAAATAGCGGGAAGAGCCTCGTGGGACAAACCCCAAACTGCTGTGAAACCAAGCCTGATTTCGACCTGCATGTCTGCCACAAGTTGCATTAAACAGACACGAAGAATCTCTTCTTCGTGAAGTTTATCAGCTCACTGTTATTCAGAATTACATTGAATTGTGCCCCTCAGGATATGACAGGAAGCCATGGCCCCCACAGGTCTGTCCTCACCAAGACCATCAGCAAAATATTTCCATTCACTTTAGTGGAAACAAAACTGGGCACATAATTAGTATCAAAAACCAGGAGGGAAAAAGAGAAAAAAGTATTTACCACAGGACTGCCTTTGTAAAGTTTAGACTAGAAAATAGTGATTAAAAAGTTGTAATTTCAGCCATATAGACACACATAGAAATTTATCACACGTGCAACAGTTTCTAATGATCTATGACTTGCCAAAAACATTTTTAATGCATTTTCTTCAGACTATGCAGAAATACTCTCCTTTGGCATCAGAAAGGATGTGCAGAGTAAATCACCCACCCATGACAAAAGTCCCACAAAGCTAGGCTGACACACGCAAAGCCCCTCTTTAGTCATCAGGACTTTGTCTCAGTTTCACTCTACAGAAAACTGTGTCATGAAGCAGATGGAGAAATGCAATCTTTTCATTTTCCAACAGAGCATCACCTCCTAGCACCTTCGGGCTGGGCAAAAAGAAAAAACTGGCTCAGCAACAGGATTAAGGAGCAAGACTGAGATCAGCCTCAAATCCTTCCTGAATTGTAAAACTTGTGAGTGTCTGAGGACAGTCCTTATGAGTCCCACATCCCTACAGAAGGAAAGTCAAGGACCACCCCTTCTACTGCCTACCTTTACTTTGGTCTCCTTCCCAGTGGCAGAGGTGCCCATGGGCAGTTTGTGGAACAAGTGCAGTGGCCCCTATGCCAATGATGGGCACTTAGGCCAGCTGTGCTTTAAAAGCAAAAAATTTAAAGTGCTATCCACAAGTGAAGAGGCTGTTTTGACATCTAAAGGCAGAACTGGTTTTGTGAATCCCAGCCCCACATCTGCTAACTCTGAGTTTTACAAAGGCATCCACGTTTCAGGAGAATAAACTTGGATTTCAGCGTTTCCTTTCGCCAGCTTTTCCCCCGGCGCCACCGGGCAGTCATGATAAGCCAGGTGCTCCCAAAACCCTTCCACTGCGAGAGAAGGAGCCAGCTAAGGGAGGGCTGTTCACCCCTCTCCCAAAGGTGGGACCCAAGGGTAGGTTCTGTTACACATATTGCTCTCAGCTGTTGCTGCACCACAAGCCCCTCACAGCTGGTTTTAATAGGACTATAAATGGAAACTTCAGAAAATGCTTATAAATCTTATCCCCAGCTGGTGATGGGGCTTTCACAATAAGAAATGGATCTGCAAAATCAGCACAGAACCACATTTTCACTAAACAGTTCAGATGTTCTCCATGTTCAGCTTTTTCTTTCTTTCACATTAATCTGCAAAGCTTGATTGCAGACCCAACTCCACAGATTTGATGGAGATTCAGCTCTAGCACCTCACTCTCACCCTTGCAGTCTTCACAGAGGCAATATTATGTGTTTTACACAAGGTGGAGAAAAAGGTTAATGTATGTTTTAATGCCCTGAATAAGTAGCATTGCATTACTCTTTAGAAGAGTTTGTTCCCTGGGGAATAGTTTGGGTGAAGATTTTCCAGTCGTATCCCAGACCTTCTTAAAATCACAGCAGATATAATCAGTTTTTGAAATGCCCTTTATACCTGTCAAGCTAAATAAGATTACAGATTTGTCTGCTCACAAAAGTGTGATGTCATAAAGTCCCATTTGCTGCAGTTCAAGTCATTATCTATCTTGTCTGAAAGTGCAGCGTGCCTGATCTGCAAGATCAACGTTGGGTTTGTTCGAGGGGGAAAACCAAAGATGACGGCTGCTGAATTCCCAAATGGAAAAGCAGGAGTCAGGATGTGATAAAGCAGGGCTGTCCCTGGCTCTGTCAGCGAGAGAGACAGGTAATTTTCAAGTCGACAAGAAGCAACTACTTTAAGGCAAATACCAGGAAACACAACAGGAGGGGAGAGCATTGGAGAAGCTCAGCTACGTGTACTTCATTCGCAGAACGACAAGCCAGATCAAAGCAGCAAGTGTGAGAGAAAAGAGCACACCATTTTTGCACTGATAACTACAGCTGCTCTTAACTCACCTCTCTAAACAACCCAGGGGGCACCGGGCTTCAGAGAACCATTTCCCTCCAAGCTACTCCCACGCTGGATGCACCTTCCTGCGGGAGATGGCTCCAGAGCATCCTTACCAGCCATCAGCAGAAAGGCAGGAGCTTGGCCTGTGGAATGCAGCTGGCAAGATGAGATTCAGAGGCTGAGAGACAGAAATGCTTTTATGCCGAAGCTCTAAGCAATAAAAGAGTACTGCCTTCAGATGAGCACTTCCCCATAGATGTGCCTGAACTGAAACTTTCAGCCTGAATTTCATGAAGCGGGGCAGAAATTCACACATGAACCTCGCTGCCAAATCTGTTCGTTGCTCAGGGCCTGCTCCATTCTCCAAAATTCAACATTTTCAATGGTTGCCATTTACATCCTAACACATTCCCATACCAAAAGTCCTCCTTTTGGATGTTTTTGTTTGTTGTGGGGTTTTTTTGTTGTTGTTGGGGCTTTTTTTGTTTGTTTGTTTGTTTTGTCTGATATCTCTCAATGATGCTTTACAAGCTGACCCGGTCTCAGGCAAATAGCACTGCAAAATGTCACTGCCTCTTCCTCTAAGATTCCTCTAAGTGTGTTTCCAAGATTTCAGTGGAAGTCTCCATCTTGGAAGGGGGCACAAGGCTAGGACAAGAGTATGAGAGGCAAAATTCCTGGTCCTTAGTGGGAAGGAGTACCTGCCCCTTTGACTTTGCTTAGTGCCCTTCAGATTTTGCTGGGCAAATCATTTTGAGAGAGGACAATTTTAAGAATTTTGTTAATTGTTTGCAGTGTCTTCTTAACACATTTAATGATACAAGTTAAAAGAGTATTGCTAATTAAATGACAAAGTGAAAGCACAGGGAAAACACTGAACTGGGAATAAAATACTGAGGTCAACAATAATCTGTACTAAAAGCAGTAGCAATGGAGAAATCTATGTAGATATATCTACATTTTAACTATCACAAATTATTTTGTAGAAATAAGTTATAAACTGAACACAGGCAAAAATTTACAGGGAGAAAAGAGAAATGGTAAACCTAGGAGACAATAACACAGACCTCTGCTCCCTGGATAAATTTCTGAACAGAAATCCCATGTCTCTCTCTCTTCTCTGTGTTCTCTCCATATTTGACACAAGGTTCTTCAATAAATGCAATATTTTGTTAAATTATTGGCATTTATTTAAAATCAGTGAGAAAAGACATGAAGTTTGACTCAAAACCCCAGAAGAAAATACTAGAGAATTTCTGATTTTTAATATAGATAGAACTGTGTCTTCTTTGGGGCAGAATTCTGCCTATGTTTTCGATTAGCAGAGCTCTGAGGGAAGATGCCCTGCTTTGAACTGGGATGCTGTTCACCTATTTTCTTAGGGACCAGGGTATTCAAAAACCAACTTGGCTCATCTGTTTCTACAAATAACCCTTCATGAGTGCTCACATACACTTGACTAGGGAGAAGGGAATCTCTTAATTCCCACTGTTCAGCATGGACTTGGCTATTTTACAGTGCATTAACCATACAAAATGTTTTATTTATTTTTGCTGTCACAGAAATGACCTGCCAACTTTATTTCAACTTCACTTCAAACTCGCTTCCCCCTTGCCTGTGACTTTCTGACAGTATTAATCTCATGGGATTTATGTACCATTATATACATATTTCTGCCTGTTGAACTCCTGAATGCAATTCCAATTTACTTCCTACACACCTATGATGGCTTTCACTAAAAGCTTATCTTATTTTTTTAATGAAATCTTATATTGGGTCAAACTGTTTACCAAAATCTCCATCTTTTGTTCTGCTAAATAATTAAGTAGATATTTGTGTGTAGTTGCTTTGTATCATGGAATATTAAATATTTTATACATATATTCAGTGTTAAACTATCACTGACACTTAATTTAATAAAAGCCAAAGCTCATACATCTCTCCCTGCCTCTTCCACCTTTGGTGGCAGAATTGGAACAGGGAAGGAATGCTTTCACTGTTAATTTTCAGCATTTTTCTTTGTGCTTGAATAGTTAGCAGTTAGCTTCAGGGACTGATGATCTCAGTATTCCAGTCCTGTAAGTGGGACAATATGAGGAATCCCAAAAATGTAGAGCGAGACAATGTATCCAAACCGCTCATTTCTGACTGAAATAACACCAGCAGAGTTTCTGAGCAAAGACGTCCTTCATGCAAACTTGATATTGAAATTTTTAGCAACTCCCTGCCAAAAATGATGACAGACAGTAGAAATTTCAAACATAAAATAGAATCTTTATTCCCTGTCTCACTTGCCATTATTAGCTTAAGGGTAAGTTTTTTGAGGGTGCCCAAAGGGGAGGAGGGGGAAGCCTAAGTTATTTTATCACCTAATGGTACACACTGGTCATTTATTATATTTTCAGGGATATTTTGGCTGGCAAAGGGACACATCCTTGACTTCTGGTGAGATTATGGACCCCGTGGTCAAGTTTTACTGAAAACAATTGGGTTTAGGTAAGTAAGGACCAAAGTCATAGGTGCCCAATTGATTTCACAGCTATATTCCTGTTGAGATTCAGACATCCCTTCTCCCTAAATGTGGAATTTACTACCTTCTAGTGATTACCCACCAATAGAATCAGAAGCAGAAACTCCACAATTGCTCCTCCTCAATAAAAAGTGATTTGGATTAGCTGCAGTTCTCCCCCCTCAGCTGTTCTTACAAGTCCTTGTGCCCTCACCCACCCTGAAACATCTGAGGTGAAGTAACAAACTCCCTTGCAGACCAGTACGAACAGCCCAAGGAAACAAGGGGATGGAAAAAGTGTAGTGTTGTTAAGAGGGATAATGATTTTATAGAAGGAATATCCTGCTTCTACAGCTGTTTTTCTCTTCCTGCCATTATGCACTTTGCTATTTCTAACTTTGAAAGACAAAACCCCAAGAATTTAACCTGCAAGTTAAAAAGCATTAAAAAAAAAGCAAACCAAAAACCATACTAAATATTTAAAAAAGAACAACCCCTTCACTGGAATGACTCCGAAATGTGCTCAGCGTTGGGGGTGGTGGTGAGGTGTTCATTAAGAATTTTGTCAGGTGCACGTATTTTAGAATAGGTGTTCTACTGATGTAAACACTTCAGTCAATGAAATTTCATGTTCGTGAAATAAAGCTGTAATTAATGAAAGTTCAAATTCAAATGTGCAATTGCAAGAGATAGCTTAAAAAAAAAAAAAAAAAGTCTGGCAAAAGGCAAGCCACCCCTAACTGTATGATCAACAGGATTGCATTAAGTCACTCACTCATGCTAATTCACCCGGTTTTATTACTAGCTCTTCATTAACACTCACACTTTGTGTAATTATGCAAATATCTCTGAAGGAAAAAAAAAAAATGTTCTTTTCAAATCTGTTTTTTAGTTCTGGGGGAAGTGTAACAACATATGTTTTTTCAGATCCTGAGAGGTGGTTCCTCCTCTAACAGGATGCCATTGACTTAAACTGAGGAGCTACCTCACATCAGTGTGGCCCAGCCTCTGTGTGCACCTGAACACAACTCTGACCTAAAGCAGGAGTTCACTTTCACCTAAATGGCAGTTGAATCTGGTGAAATTCCTTCCATCAGTGGGTGTTCTGTGATATCTCATGGCTTAGGAGACACCCTGCTCTATCTGAATCTTCAGTTTTGGGGAGCTGTTCTGGCTTTCTGTGTGTAAATGTGGCCTTCCCACACATACCAGACATGTTTGGGAAGTTAAAGAGGAAAAGAGAAGTAGTGGGGTCATCTTCTTTTGGAGAAAGAGGAAGATCCACATGGAGGGATGCTCTAGTGTTGGATTGAAGGCCTCGCCCCACTCACCACCCTCCTGTGCCAGACTACTCCTCCTCCTCACACAGATTTGGTGCTGTGCCACGGACAAGGGGAGAAAGCACTTGAGAGCTCTGAGCGTGGTAGACCAGGGATTAAGAAATATTGTGTGACTTAAAGAAGAATATTGTGCCTCTGTATACTTGGTTTGAGGGATAACCAAACCAGAGTCATTCCAGCACCTGCTCTGATAACCTTGAATCTGCAAAGATTTGCTGTCTGTGCTTAGTGATGCTCAGGTCAGCAGTCAGTGCACAGCACAAGAGGTGACAGTGAGAGGGACAACACCAAGCTTGTGTGAGCTCAGGCTGGATCCATCCAAATTCCGGAGCTCAGGGTCTGCTCAAAGGTCAGGGTCTCGTTAGTGAGGAGAAGCAAAAGGAGACCTTAAGATCCTTTACTTCCAAGTTGTTTTCACTAAAGCAGTCACAGTAATTGGCCCTGTGGGAACCCCCAGCCCTCTGCAGCCCTCTTAGATCCCACATTAGATTACAAATCATAAGGGGCAGAGAACAAATCATGCATATGTGGTTCCATTTCCACACAAAGGCAACCTTGACATCCAAAGGTATTTCTGGAGTTATGTTAAAGCATTGATCCTAAAAATAAAACTTCCCTTCTCTTTGTCACTTTAGATTGGCTGTGTCCAATGCTCAGCACATTCAGAACTGAACCTCAGAAACAGCCTAAGTAATTATGATTAAAGACTAAAAAACAAAACAAAACAAAAAACAAACAAACAAAAAATCAACATTACATTTCATCTCTGCACTCTTCCTTTCCTACACAAAAAAGCAAGAGAACTTAACTAACTGTTCTGCTCACTGAACACTATAGGATCAAGTTCATGTGTAACTTAAAATTAAGGATTACTTGGTTGTGGGGGATTTTTTCATTCAGCAATAAGGAAGACAAGGATTAAAGCCTTGGCCACAGAGAAAAGAAGAAAGAAAAAAAAGTCTTTCTGCTGTGTTGTGGTGGTGTCAAGTGGATTAGAACTTCTTTTAAGAAAGGATGCCTGACTGATAGATGCAACACTGTTAAGCAGAACATATGACTGAACCTAATCTAAGGCACTTCTTGGACAAAAAACACCATTGTATCAAACCGAGGAATCCCCTCCCAACCCTGCATCCAGCGCTGTATATACACATCTGAATGCCCAGCTGCCAAATATTACAAATGTGACAGAAATTTGAAATTATTTGCCTCTTGAATTTGACCGATGGCATTATTTAGCAGACATATTTTTCATCTTGTAAGTCACTAAGGTGAAGAGCTGGTTCTGCTTTGGTGATGCTGTTTCACCTCCTTAGGACACCCTCATGCATAAAACACACACTGACTCCTCCTCTCCCCCAGAAGGACCAGTGCATAGCAGTAAATTCCAAAATAAATGAACTCATTATAATGAAGACAAGATTAACATGAAACTCTATGTCTCTGTGCACGTGCACACACGTACTTCACTGCTCCGTGATCTCATGCCTCACAAAAAACAAACTGTTTAATTCTGATTTTTAAAGAGCAAAATCATTTGCTATATTGAAACAGCCCATTCATCACAGAAAGCATTTGATTCTGTCACCTCAAGTACTTGTTAAATCACTTCCAGCTGCTACAATCAAGGGCTAGGTACTTCCAAGGTCTGACACTTTCTGAGCTCTATTACACCTTTAAGTATGATTCTTCAATCCAATTCTAGCCTTCATAATAATCAAGTGCCCACTCCACTTAGCTTCAAGGCAACTGGGGAACCTGGAATTCTCCATATATGCCTGTGTCTGATTTTCAATCAGATCTCTTCAACCCAAGACTGCAAGCTCCTGAATATCAGGTAAGTACTAAAATGGCATCATTTGCAACTTGCAGCAGTGCCATCAGTAGCACTTCCATTGTTAAGCTCCTGTTTTTCCCAGGGCCAAAGCAGGATGTTTAGACTGAAGCTGAAATTAAATACACAAGGCAGAATGTAGTTGCAAACACGCACACTGCTCGTCAGGTAAACAAACTCTGTCTGCTCACACAATTTTGTTACGTGGGTGTTAACTAAGCTGCTGCAGGTTGTTAAACTGTGATTTGTGTGCCACAAGTGGGGGTGTCACACACTGTCAGCCCTGCAATGCAGAGGTTGGTAAGGAAGTGAAACTCTGCCTGGAGTACGTTGTGGTATCACAGCTGAAACATCAATGCGAGTCATTCCAAAGGAAGCATCCTGATGCTTAGGCATTTTTCCCGCTTCTATTTCCTCCTTTTTAGGAAGAACATCTACTGATTTTTCCTTTTCTTTCTCTCATAATTGCACAGCAATTCCTGAGATCCTGAAACGGTTATGGCAGGACATACACAGGGATTACCTGAATATCCCTGTACCCTGCATCCTTCCTCAGCATCACCTGTGCTTATGCAAGTCTGCAATTCAATAGCCCTAGGTGTGCCTTCTTTTTTTCCAGAGAAAATGAGGAGATTCCTATTAACAATACCTTGTAGGAGACACCAAGTGGGACAGCAACAGTTTTCCACAGACACAGACTAAGGAATCCCACATCCCACAGAACTGCCTCTTCTGACAGAAAGGAGAAAAATCCCACACTAGAGAACATGTGACATTTGGCCTTGCTTTCTCCAGTGCCAGCTAGTAAACTGCTGAAATATTGATATCTTTATTAATTTAAAAAAAAAGTCCCAAATCCTAAAATAACCCTCAAAAGAGCAGCAGCACAAGGCAGACCTTGCACAGCTCCATTTTGCGTGGTTTTCTGTACTGTGTTCGGGTTCTTTCCTCCAGTAAGGCGAAAAAGGGAAGTATTTTCCTTGTGGTTGACTCATTCTTCCAAAACTTCTAGGTATTAATTCTCTAGGAACTAATAAACTTGAAGTCCCCACTGCAATCTTTTCCTGGGAGGGACATTTCTGGAACTCTGTCCACTTTCTTGAAACTTGTAGGACAAAAAGTGCACTTAAAACTGTTCCTCTTGGCAACATAGTTAAAATTAGACAATGTATTGAATTGTTGTTAGCAAGGTCAGACAGACATGGGAATTCAAAGGCACAAGTTTTTCAGAAGGTCAACTTAAAGGTTGGGTTTTTTTTTTTAGTTTGCCTCTTACACTAAGAACACCTCAAAGTTTTCTGTGGTTTTCCCTGAAAGTTGGGGATTTTTTGTTTTTGTTTGTTTTGGGGTTTTTTTAAAACTCTGCATTTCAAAATAACATATTTTTATTTCCTTATGGCAAAAATCTTCACATTTTCCCAATGCAATGAACTCCAGAATTTAGTGGTCTAAATACCCTTGGACAAACATAATAAAACAACGGAACTGATTATATGAAACATTTTTAAGAAATAGGGTATTTCCCTTTATGTAAAAGAAGCATTCCTATGCTCTAAATGAGTGAATACATCCTACACGCAAAGCTGAATATACAAAGTGAGTGCACACCAGCCAAAATACAAGTGTCAAAGAACACTACCAATATTTTTTTGACTAAAAGCTTTCTGTGCTGTGTGAGAAAAGCACCCAAAAAACTCTTAAAGCAAAGCACTTAAAATTAGCTGGGTATTTCTTTCTAGACAATTCTCAATTAGCACTCAGACCAATTCTGCTGCTGCTGGAAGAGGTTGTGCTAGTGAGTGCAGGAAAGGCAGAAGTACACTCTGTGTCTCTTTAATCCTTTCAGACCGGAGTCGGAGACTCCAGCTGCAGCACTCCTCCTCACTCTTAATGGGCACTCCAAAGCTGCTCAGTGACAGCAAAGAGCAGGAGAAGGCAGGGATATGGACACCATGAAGCACAGATGAGAAGGGCTGAGCTTTGACACCGACGCATTGACTGCTGTCCTGAAAGGAAAGGGAAAAACAAAGCACCGCGGCTTTTTCTAGTCTAGTGAACGAATAAATAGAAGATGACAGAAAGTCTTTTGGATGCTTATGAATGTCAAATACTTTTAAGTGGCTGCCTTTCCTTGTCACTTAACATTAAAGAGCCATATGAAAATACACTTATGCTCAGTCGTTTGGTTAGGGACATAAGGCTTAGCTGACTTCTAACTTCAGTATCGATTAGATACAAATGTTAAGGTTGGCTTTTCTTTTGAAACAGCCCCCCTGGCTAGCTTATCCACCATCTTTGTGTAGTTTTCCCACCATCTGTGAGTATTACTCAAACAGATTAGGAAGTAGGATTCTGCATTAGTCCCAAAAGAATCCCTTTCAAACTCGAGCCGTTGTGTTTCTTTATTATGATTATTTTTCTTTCCTCAAAAAAAGTGTCTGTACTGTATATATTCAGAGATACATTTCTCCATAAGGTTTTGCAAAGCAAGCATTATAGGATTTTGCTGGTGCATGAAAAAAAACTACCTAAGAAATGAAAGAACTAATCCTTCCTAACTAGGGATGCACATTTTCCTTTCTAAGTACGAGCAGCAACTGGTCAGGAAAAGAAAATCATTCTTGTTTTCCATTCTGTTAAAGATTTCCATCCCTGCATTTGTGCTAAGATGTGAATTAACTCGTTGATGACTATTCAGAGTTTGTGAGCAGGAATAGGGGAATCTAATGAAAATAGGAGTGAGCATCGAAGGCCAGAATGTCCATAATGACACCAAGCAGCTGGCCCAGCTTGTTCAGAAAACTTCCAAAATAAAGTTGTTTTTTTTAATTTTCCCTACCTTCATAAAAACACCTCAGCTTCTGCTTTTAACCCTTCTAACAACAGTGAGAGCTGGTTGGGTGGTTCTAATTCTAATACAATGGATGGGAAAACTCAGAAGGAAACCAAACAGCAGTTTGTATCTCTAAGGAGTTAAAGTTTTCCTCCTTGTAGCAGCAAACTGTGCCATTGCTAATCACAGAAAGGAATTATTTTCAACTCCTTCCCCTGCGCCAAGAAGGCATAATTCAGGTGCACCATTCAAATCTTTCTGTCACTGATTTTTTTTATTTTTTCCCTTACAAATTGCTCATCTGCATGACCAGATTATTTTCTTTTTCCACTCAAGCTCATCTCTGCAGTGTACCAATAGCCTTGTACTAAAATTAAATCCCAGTGAAGAGTTAGGTTTTCTGTCATTTTGAAGTCACTTCAGAAAAACCCAAAACACCAAACAGAAAACAACCAATGAAGCAACCAAATGACAACAACAAAACCATCCACCCCAAACCACCTGGAAAACTCACATTACTGAAAGTTTTAGAGTAAGGACAGAAGTTCAAAAAGTTTTTAAGGGGCTAGAGACAAAGTCCAAGCCCTGCTGGGGTCCTGCACAGATATCTTGTTTCAGAACATTATAACACTACAAAAGATTAATTGCACAGCAGGATGATGGTAGGATGAACCTCTGACAGCCCTGTTACTCTTTTCCATTTTCAATCAGTTCCATTAAAACATAGTGGCATAAACTCTTTTTTTTTGGTTCAAGTTTCTGTGATTCAGAGTTCAGTTAAACTGTACTCTTAGGATTTTTAACCCTGTTCCACTGTTTAAATTCATCTACAGGCAGCAGAGAGAGGACAAGTCAGGAGCTCACCACAGACGTGGCAGGTGTGGGTGTTTGCCATGTGCATGAGAGAACTGGAGGTGTGGGTAAATGGGGGTGGGAAGTGATGTTCATCACAAACACAACGTGCTGGCAGTACCAAATCGAGGGGATGCGAAGTCAAAATTAGTTGAAAAGATCTGTGAAAGACTTTCGTAATAGTAACATACAAATATAAAAAATTATCCAACTAAATTCACTGCACATGGTGAAAAATAAGCCATCCCCTCATCTCACAGTGTGATTGCATGCTGGCTGTTACCATTAAAAACAGGATCTTGGAGCTCTTCTGGCTGGTTCTGTAAATGTGCCTCATCAGAGATTTCTAGTGATCAAACAAGCAGAAATGTAAAGGATGAGTAGGAGAGGAACAGTGAGCAAACCAGGAAATATTGTCATGATGCTGTGTAACAGGGAAAAGTCAAGGCAGGAAGGAATGGCTAAGCTTGCACAACTTCAATTCACAGAGTGAATCAAGAGAATACTTCATAAAGGAAGAGGTGACAGAGAGAAGGCCAAGATACTGAGTTTGTGGTTCATTTGGTTGTTCTTTTTGTTGTTCTTTCTAGTTGTTCTTTTTGCCCGCTTCACCTTAATTTGTGTAACCCATCTAAATTTTGTCATTATCACTCAGGGTTATTAAAACAAAGCCACACAACCCCCAGGCTCCCAAAGACTGAAATCAGCTGCGAGGGCAAAACAGGGGACACAACAGCGAGTGCCAGAGGGAGCCTCCATTTTTCACTAATAATGAGATTCCCAAATATTCCTGTGAAGTTTCCGAAGGTTGTCATGTATGAGGATTGTAAGAAAACAGGAAGGTTTAGCAAGACTATGTCCAATTGCCAAGCAGTGTGAAGTCACCCTGGTTGTTTCTTGTTGGGAGAGGGAGTGAGAAAGCATCTTCTGCAGCCAGTTTTGTTTAATAACACACAGGGCCTGTTAAATGGACTCCCTCCTGCCCAAACAGAAGGACATCAAGTTTTTTCAGACCTTCCTCTGCACAAAGTGGTAGGAAATGCCATGTGAAAGCCAGCCAAAAAGCCTCTTGTCACAACTTCTGAAAGATGTTCTTATTTGGGGACGTGCTGCAGTAACAGGAGAAAGTGCAATACAATAGAACTAACACTTGAGTACAGAAATATTCATAAAAGACTAGAGCAATGCTATAAAGGGTGACACTTCCAGACATAGGAATAATGATATATCAAGAAAATAAAAACATGGGTTTGATTTTTTTCAATGCTGGAAAATGGACATTATGCACTCATTACAATAATTCTTTCCTGTGCTCAATATATACTTTAGACTATAATATAAACCATATGAATCATATAAACAGCTGAAGAGAACTAACCCCATTAAGAGACACTGGCTCCAGCAGTACTCTGCCCTGCTGGGTAGATCAGCAGGGATGCAGACCTAAGTGTCCCACTAGAGAACTGCAGGACCACTCACGAGCAACCCCCCGGGACATTGCTTCCTGCCTTGGGTTCTGTTCTGCAAAATCCAGTTCATTATACAGTTCTCTCCTCTGCTTTCACAGAGCCCTTTGAACTGTACTGCTGAAAAGCCACTGATGAGCAAGGTATTAGAGATCAAAACCAGGCTAGAGCTGAAACACAGATCCATCATCCACCAAAGTTTTGAGCTGGACCTCAACTTCCAATTTTGCTCCTGTCTATTCATTGCACAGGCTGAGGATATAAATATCCCCACAAGAAAGTTAGGATACAAACCTGAAGGTGAACTTTCTGGGTTCTGTCCTTATTTTGACTTTAAAGGGCATCTCAATGGCAGCCTCTTGCATACGGTACATTCTCATTGAAGTGCTCATTTTTATGTGTAATACCAAGCACTTCAAAGCACACTCCCCTGTTCCTCTGCTGCTCATTGGCTTCAGCAGTGAACAGCAACTAGGTTGGGAGTATTATATCTGACTCCTAATTCAACACAACATCAAAGGGGCATATGTATATTTTAAAGAATTACAGCTAGAGCTGTGCAAACCTTGCCTTACAAGCCCCAGACCTTGGTAGTATGTTTGTATCTTCACCTTTCTTTATGTTATCCTTTTCATGCTCAGTGTGAGGATCACAGAAAAACTGTTGCTAGAACAACTCCAATTATCCCAAATAAAACCAAGATCCTTTAAATGTTCAGATAATAAGTGATGTCCTTGGTGTTCACAGGCACGGGGAGGGGGACTAACTTCTTTCAGCTAAGAAGGAATGCCAAATAATTGCACAAATAATACAGGCTTGAAGTTTGTCACATGCTTGGTCTCCTTCCTTTTTTTACTCTGTCTGATCTGTATTCCCCCAAGTTTTCTCATTCTCTCCAAATTATTTGCATGACTACTCTGCCTCCCTGAAATAATGACACAAAAGAGCTCCCCACCCTGAAAAAAAACAACACCATGCAAACCACTTGCGAAGTTTTCAAACGTACACTTGACATTTTTGAGTTTAGGGATGCAAGTGGATGTTTCTGCTGAAGTTGTTTACCCAAGGCACTTTAGGTGCCCCGATTACTGGGTCATCTTGCAGTAGCTAAAGCTCTCTCCATCTTTTATGTACTCATCTTCCTGATACCCCACGGGAACACAAGGAGTGCCATTATCCCTGGTTTATAATTAAAATGAAGACAAGAGAGGCAAAAAGCATGGTTTCCAGAAGTACTTCAGCTCCTAAGTCACTTAACCCTCGTTACAAGCGATATTGTGCTGTGCTCCAGGAAGAGCGTGGCTCAGGCAGCAGCCTTTTCTGTGCTGCTCCCTGGAACACAGCACAGGCTCCTCTGGGAGCAGCCTGCATGCTGCTTTTGGAGAAACAATCATTAGATGTGTTTGCTTGTCACTACACCTAAACCAGAGAGACCTTTCTGAGAACAGCAGACTGCTCTCAGGCCTCGATTTGAAATGTTGGCAGTGTCACAGTGTCACAGCATTCCTAGGGGCTCATGATCCTTGCACCTCTCCTTGGCTTTCTGCTGCAGGCAAGCCCTGTTGAGTGAGGCTCTGAGTTTGTAAATGTCATTTAGGCTCCTGCAACAGAAGAGTTCCTGAAAATTTTACCTTTGCACAAGTTTGTTTGGCAATGAAGTTTACCTGAATGTCCAGGAACCCAAAACCCTGTCCTAAGTGAAGGACCACGCTCATGGCCAAGTGCACACCTGGGTACCTTTGAATAGGTGTCACTGCTTACTTCTGCCCCTGCTTATAGCTCAAAAATTAAGAAAAAAGTTAGAGACAAACAGAAATGTTCAGTGCATTTTAAAGCACTGACCATTATTAAATACCAAAATTAAAATAATAAACTTTCAGCCAATTTGATAATCAGAGAATGTTTTGGGTTGGAAGGGAGCTTAAAGATCATTTAGTTCCACACCCTCTTGCATGGGCAGGGACACCTTCCACCAGACCAGGTTGCTTAAATCCCTGTCCAGCTTGGCCTTGAATACCTCCAGGGATGGGCCATCCACAGCTTCTCTGGGCAACCTGTGCCTCACCACCCTCCCAGCAGATTTCCAGCCACTTATTTGCACCCATGAAATCCATGAAGTTGATTAAACCAGTGAAACCTGAAGCATGTTTTTCCCTTTCTTTGCAATAAACAGGAAGATACTCTGATGAAAAAAAAAAACCCAACCCCTCAAGAAAAGCAATATAACATAAAACATTTCCCTCCTGCTGGTATTTTATAGATGACAAGGCGTGAAATGATTGATCATACTCTGTAATGACGGATAAGGACAATTGGCTGAAAGGTCAAAACTATTAAGTAAATAGTAAAAAAAAAAAAAAAAAAAAAAGACAAGACAGTATATTTCTCTCTGAGGCATAGTAAGTTTAAATGGCAGGAAGCCTTCATGTCATAGCCACCCTGCTTCCATTGAAGCCTAAGGAGTACTGAACTGAAATATCAGCAATTAGTTAAGCATTTTTGCATGTTCTTTGACATGCAAAATTTGAGCAGGTTTAAGGTTGTTTGGATTACCTCCAATGCATATTTACATGGACAGACAGTGATAAGACCAGGGGGAACATTGCTAAACTAAAAGAGGGGAGATTTAGACTGGATAATAGGAAGAAATTCCTCCCTGTGAGGGTGGTGAGGCCCTGGCACAGGCTGCCCAGAGAAGCTGTGGCTGCCCCATCCCTGGACGTGTCCAAGGCCAGGCTGGATGGGGTTTGGAGCAACCTGGGATAGTGGAAGGTGTCCCTGCCCATGGCAGGGGGTTGGAGTGAGATGACTTTTAAGGTTTCTTTCAAGCCAAGCCTTTCTATGATAATATTCATGGTCACAGTATGATGCCCATACTAATCTTCCCCTTAATTTATGAATGTACATCTACATAGACAAGAACAAACTAAAAAAAAAAAATTAAAAAAAATGGATGAGTACAAACTGAATATATTCTTAATTCAGGGCTCGTGGATCTCCCCAGATTTCAATACATTTATCCCAAGGCTGGATTTAATTGGGCACAGAGGAGAGCCCTCTGGAGGTACTGGCTGCACACACTGATCATGACCCAGATCTCCTGGGTGTGATGCCACAGATGAAGAGGCTCTGTAGGAATTCTCAGTGCCCCCTAACACAGCAAGACTGTTGTGTGAAGGCAGTTTCTTACCTACCAACTGTCAAATTGATTTATTTCAATTTTCTAAAAGCAGAAGCATTTTTCATTTTGTTTATAAATGGTATTTTGTGTTGGTGTTTTGGTTTTTTTTTTTTTTCTTTTTTTTTTTTTTTTTCTTTTTTTTTTTTTTTTTCTTTTTTTTTTTTTTTTTCTTTCTTCTCTTCCTAAAGAAACCTCTGCAAACATCTCTTACACCCACAAATCACTGAACCTACTTAGCATTTCTTGAAGAGGTGCCATTTTTAATTTTTTTCATATGTGACTTTTTTTGTGCTAGTGCATTTGTCAACATTAGAGTAATTAGCTCAAATTTCATCAACTAGCTGGTGCAATCTGTTCAGAAAGCAACTTGGAATGTTAAAATTCCTAATAAGCTTCTCCAGCTTCACAGTTAAAGCCTGAGGGATTTGATTTCGGTTGTGTCTAAAATCAGAAGAAGTCTTTTAGTAGATAAATCAATAGCACTAAAAAACACAAACAAAAAAAAAAAAGACTAATTAAGAATGATGTTATTAGGAAGGATTATTTTTTATGATATGTTAGTTTGTAGCATACTTTAAAAATTAAGTAGTATTCTACACAGGAAAAACTGAATTAAAACAAATCCAGAACTCCAAACACACAAAAACTTCCATCCCTCAGTAAACCTCACATTTGTGAGTAATCCAATTGAATTAAAAACATTTGAACCACAAATAAAAGGTTATCCAATATCTACTCCTAGTGAAACAGATATGCAGGAAGCAGTTTCTGTACTGCTCTTGGTTCTTGCTTTTCTTGGGGCTGTTTGTGTCCCACACGCAGGCATTTGTATGTTTTAAGTGCAGCTAGAATCAAGGCAGAAACATGATTTTCAATGCATGAAAAGCACTTATGGATAGGGGTTTGTCTCCACCAAAAGGCAGCACACAAAATGGAGCCTCTGGAAAACATCTTTAACAGCTGCCTGATCAAACCCATCATTTTTAAAATGCCAAAGCAACCTCTCTCCCTGAGCAGCCTTTTACTAACACAGTTCAGGAGAAAAGAGACTTGAAAGTGCAGAAGTCACTCCGTGAAGCCACGTGACCAGATAGTACAGCACAAATGGGGCGGGGACATAAATTAAGACACACAAATAAATTCCTTGTGTGGATGGTGACTTCCCTGAGGCTGTTTTAGGGGAAAAGGAGCATGGGGAGAAGTACAAACACCGACTTGGTCACTGTCATTCAGTAAAGTCCCACGAACCCCGTGGGAAACTTCATGACTGGTACTGTGGGATGAAACTGGGAATTACTCTGTGGCTCAAAATTCCTTCTCTCTGATAGAGCAGGAGAGGTTTCTACATGTGCTTTTTGCACAGTGGTTGGACCAGCAGATGAAGAGCAGAGAGATTTTCCTGAAAGAGTGAAGAAAGTGGGAAGAGCTAAGGAAAAGGGCAGGAACAGATGCCATGGATATAAAACACGAGCATTGTCCTTCAGCAGCAAAAAGAAGAAAAAAAAAACCCAACCTGAAAATAGAATCCTCCCTGTTTGATCACTTCATAGAAATATCTTTTTGCTAAAAGTTGCCTTCTCTGTGAGATCAAATTAGGCCAGAATACATTTACTAATTACCAGTAATGCACAAGAAATTACAACTTGCAGGGTTTCAGCCAGCACCAATTGTTTTTCTTGCAAACAAAATTAAACATGCTTTTACAATCTGCTCCCTGACAATTTTCCTGGCTTTCCTTCTGTTTTGCCTCACACCAAGAGAAATCGAGGGCCACGTTTTGACCTTTAGGCAATACACCTGTGCACCCATCTTCTTCTGAGCCCCGCTGGGCTCCAGAGCTGGGAAAGCAGGGAGGAGATGCTTCATTATTGTAACGCTGGGTGAACTCAGACATAAATTCTGAGGCACGTTTTGGTCCATGCCAATGTTTTTGTGGAGTACAGACACCATAAATCCAGCCCTCAGCGGTTAGCTTGTACAGCTGAATCCGCAGCATCCTCTTCCCAAGCCCGGTGCAGGGATGCCAGGGCCATGCTGTTCTGCAGGGTGGCAGCATCTCACAGGCAGCCAAACTACTCTGGGGCAGCATTATGGATGCTCTGGGTTGGGCTGGGAGCTTGGGAAACTGCCAGGGACTCTCAGAAATTCCGAGAGGAGGAGAAGCAGCTTAAACTCAGTGTGTACCTGTGCTGCAGGTAGGGAGTTGTTCCCCCGTTCATGGTACTCACCCAGGGCCTTGGAGCTGTGGAAAAGTGATGTAGTTCTGTCTCTGCTTTGCTGCTGCTACACCAACCAGCAGCCCCCATAAAACGATGGGGACAGAGCTGAAGTCCTGTTGCTAAAGCAGCAGAAAGGATTGCAAGGGACATCCATGTCCCCTGAGGGAGTTCTCAGGTGCCTGGTTAGTAAATACCATTCCTATATCACATTAAACTAAAAAAAGCTTGGGGAGGGAAGTTTCCTTCTTATATAATAACATTAGGTGCTGTAGAAAGGTTGTTTTGGTGTTATTTTGCTTTTTTTTTTAATTATTATTATTTGGTTTTGTTTGTCTATTTTAGAATGGTACAGAGCCTATTGTTATTCACTGAAATATTGATAATGACCTTGATCTTTCCTGCTTCAGTAACAAAATTATGGCTTTTGCCACAATTTTTTTTTAGTTTTTTTGGCTGTTTTTCTGGCTAGTACCCATTTCTTGCTCATTGTTTTTGACAGAAGAAACTATAATCTGTGTCTCTCTGCTCTGTCTCCTTTCCACACAGTTTACAGTGAGTTCAACAACTTCTTTTCCCTTTTGTGGAAAGCAAGTGAGTTTTGACCACCAGTCCAAGGACTGACATTTTTACCATTTTCTTCCTGCTATGACACCAAGAAAAGCAACGGCAGCAAGCACATACAAGTTGTGAGGGAGCAACATTTGTTAAATTTTACCTGGTTTTGTTGCTATTTGGTTTTGCAGATCTACCTAAGTGTCTGTAACTAGTTAAATATACTTTCCTTAATACACACAGGTCATCGAGAAAAAAATGTCAATTTTCTAAACTGTATTTTTCTTGTCTGAGCCTGTTTAACATTCATTTCTCAGTCTATTGTGTTTCATCAAAAATTGCAGCATTTATGTTATTACTTGCACTGCTCTGGCTATCTGGGTCTCCCTGTGGCAGTTACACGAGTAACCTCTCTTTCCTCCAGGTTGGTACACATAAATGATATTGCAAACACTTCAGTGTGGAGCTCTGCAAGGCTGAATGCATTAAATATTCTCCAAGCTCAATTTGAAATTTACTTTTTTTTAATTTCAGCCCTGCACTGCTGAATTCTGCCTGTTACGGAATGCCTGGAGCCAAGCTTTATATGATCCAAAGTGCACAGCAGTTTAAAGATGGCCACAATCTGAGAAAAGAGCAACATCTAACAAAGAAAAAAAACCCTAAATGTGAAGGCTGGTGTTTGACAGAGCGACCGACTCTCACAGGAGGGTGGTTACAGCATCCCTTCTTGCCAGGGCATGGCAAACAGGCACCGAGCAGGTCAGAACACGGACCAAATGTCAAGGTTGCTTCCAGGCCTGTTTATGGGCAAAAGGCTGCCTTAGATAGACATTTACAGAGTCTCCTCCTGTACTGAAAGCCTAATGGATATAAAGTCACTGGCACAGGACCTGCAGCTACTCCAAATGGTGCAGGGAAGGAAGACCTTTATGGTAGCAGCCCCTGACTACAGGAACAGGCTGCAGCTGCCACAAGAGATTGCTCTGATTTATGCTTTCTCCAACAGCCAAACCAACCCCCTCGAAAGGAGGGCACAGGCTGAGGGGGCTTAAAATCCTTGCACACATTTTGGCAGCCCCTGAGGATCAAAAGAACAGAGTAGCAGGTACACTCACACATATTTAGCAGCAAAAAAAAAAAAAAAAAAAAAAAGAAGTTGAATGACAGTCTTAATGTTCCTTTCTAATATGGTCTATTGTGACAATAACAATCCATTTGTAGTCTTTTGAGGTGCTAAGGTGCGCCAGATTTCAAACAAGATTAAGTTGTTGACAAAACAAGTCTCCCAACAGTCTGAATATTTTATTAAAGTGCTATGGCTTTTAAGATACCATAATATATTGGGGACTTTTCCCCATGTAAGCAAAAGTTTTTTCACTTTTTGAATACCTCGTCATCTATCAGAAGATAGCTGAGAAGACTGGATATCCATCTGCAGTTAATTTCTTATTTCCACTGTAGCTAGTTATAATAATCATAAAACTTCCATACAATAATTTAGCAGTGGCCACAAAGACCAGGCTTTTCAGCTGTTGGTAAAGGCAGAGGGTAAATCTGGTACACAAGTACAGCAGCATTACCAATAAACAGCACACACATTCCTGAGCTGCTGTTTGATTAAAAAAACCCTAAAATCACAAAGCCTAAACAGCCTCCTTCATATTTGATTTTGCCAGCTCAGACTACCCTTGATATACAAAGTCTCACTTGGGGTGAAAAGAACTAATTCAACAAAGAAAATTTTAAGAAGAATTTGGTGTGTTATCACACATATTTAGTGATTTTCTAGTTGAAGTGACTGGTAAAACAGAGAACAGCTGGCTTTTTCAGAGTTTTTTTGCTCACCTGCCTGGAAAAAATAACAAACAGAGGATTTTACTTGAAGTACTGTTTTGGCATCCTCACTCCAAGAGCAGAACTCTCCAGATTCCCAGAATGTTACCTCTTGTTTATATTACTGCACTGCATGTTATCTGTGGGCCTCCCAAATTCTAAGTGCTGCCAGGGTCTACCTTGCTCCCGGTGTAAATCAGAGCAGCCTTAGAGAGCAGTTGCTTTCCAGGCTGCTGCAAGAGGGGAAAGAAATCAATTCTTAGCTGTGCCATTGGCTCTGTGCCAGCGGAGGACACCCCACAGATATTTTCAATCAAAAGCTTGCATCCTCGTGGCAGCATAAAATGTCTGGGGTAAAAAACAAATTGTGCCCTCTGGTTCCTCCCCTTTAGAGATACTGAAACGAACCCAAGCCTGTTTATCAGCTCCAAATATACCAAAACTTTGAAGAAAGTTGGGATCTATAGCTGTATTTTATAACATGAGCCCATTCCTACTCCTGACATATCTTGCTGTGCCTGTGATTAGGAAAGGTTATGGCTGTGAATCATGGCTTCAGGAAATGTGTAGTACACCTGTGTACAAGAGTAAACTAAATTCAGTTTGCTATTTATCTACTGTATTTATCTCAGTTAAGTAAACTTCGAGTTTGTCAAGATTTCCTGCTGGAAATTCTCATGATAATACGAGTATAATTGCCTTTTTATTGCCACAGACATCTGCTACAGTTTTCAAACAAAGAAAATACTGGGTTGTTTTTTTTTTTCCCCCACTCCCCGGGCTTTCTCTATAATAAGATCCTCTCTTATTTTGTGTGTGATAGATTACAGAGCCAACTGAGGGGCAGTAGAAACCAACCAGCCAACCTTTTTTCCTCCAGCCTCTCTTACCCTCCCCACCAGGACAAGAAATAGAAAGTTGCACAATAAAGATTGCAGTCTATTAAATGAGAAGTCTGCAAACTGGGATGCAGAAGAGATCAAACAGCTCCCTCTCATTCCCCTAATTTTCTTACTAAGGGTCTTGAATACTTTCAAAAAGCCAGTGTCAAAAGTAACGTGGCCTGAAAGCATTTATGTTAAGCCCCTGGCCCTTCTGAATTCTGCAAAGAAATCCATGCTTTGGAAACATGTGCGTGATGCCCACGCAGAAACTGAGCTTACTCAATAGACTTCAGCACCCTGCAGGACAAAGAGGAAAGAGATTCCTTAACTTTCACTCACAGAGATATTTCTACAGAGGAGATATTCCTAAAAGCCCCTCTTTTGCTGCAGGCCAAGACAAACCCACCATCTGTCCTAGCTCATCATCACAGGGCCATGAGTTACCTTGCCAAGCAAGCTGCCCCAGCACCGACTCAGAGAGAGCAGAGCAAGCACCGACCATGCCGGGATGGGCAGGGGCTCAGTGCGGATGGAATGCACAGCTTGGGAAGAGAAAATCGGCTGCGGAGGGGGAATGTGGTCTGTAGAGGAGACCACGGCACAGAAACAGACCAGAGAGATGCATCATTTAAATCGGGTTTTGGTGCCAGTCTTACACCCTCACCTGGACCTCTGGAGAAGAAGCGCCACAGAGCGTTGGCCTCCCGCAGGCAGATATCAATTCAGAGATAGCTGCGTGCATCCTGAAGCATGATGTGGCCTGATAACTGCGTGTTAAGGGGAACAGACTCACCCCGTGTCTTCTTCAGCCACTGCAGGAAGCAGTAACACCAAGGTGCTGCTGCAGTTTGGCAGGAGTGCTACCCTTTATTTCAACAGGCTACAAAGAGCTAACTCAGAAATCCAGCTGCAGTGGAGGATTTCCAACCATGCCCAGAGGGAGGAGGAACACACAACAGCAGGTCCACACTGAGTGTAAATATCTAGAGGGTCAGCATAACAGGGGGCTGCTTTTTTTTTTTTTTTAAACACAAAAAAACCCAAACCTAGAAATCAGATCTCCATCTAGGGGACAAAAACTGGATTTTGAACCTCTGGTGTCCACACAGGTGCTGCCAAACCTGCTATCCACACCATCAGCTGAAAAGGATTTAGAAAGACTATTCCTGACACGTGGTGGGTACGAGCAAAGTGGTCAGCTTTCTGTTGTCTGAGGTCATGCAGCAAGGAGGGCTGGAGCAAGGCGTGGGCTGTCTTTGTGTACAAATGCTTTCCGAAGGTGGCAAAGAAGGAGAGACCAGGCTGCCCTGTCGTAGTCAGCTTGATGCCAGCTGTTAGAACAAAGGAAGGGTCTGTGTGCAGAGAAAATGGGAAAGGAGACAGGCACAGACAAGCAGGGAGATGTTTGGGCTGTTTCAGGCTTTAGTCTCTCTCAAATTTCAAATTCACGGTGCTTGTGGGAAAGTTGGGTCTTCCAACATTATACAGGCAAGATCTTAATTTTTGGGTCAGGCTGGCTAAGTGATGGTTAGTCTTTGTTGAATGGTTTCAGGCCCAAGAATACACCCCAGGAGAGAAAGGCCTGGATTACAAAATATGTCCAGTGTCCTCACACAGACCCACAGCTACACGGTCAACCATGGTTATCCTGATATCCACCCAGGTTTTTTTGTGGGTATCAAGGTAATCTTGTAATGATCAACAACAGACCTTGAGATACTCAGATGTATGCCCAAAATATACTCAAAGCCTTGCTAAACTTCTTCAGAGACTACACTTGTTGGTGCAGGGCTACAAAGACCACGGCACGAAAGGAACAGATGTGACATTTTCCTTGCAATGGTGTGCGTGTGATGAGAACAAGGAGACTGACATTTACCTGCTAGAAATAGCCTCAGTTTCAAAACCTGCCACTTAGATGCACATCTGTGTAAATGAAGTAAGCACAGGCCCTAGGATGGGATGGATTGCACACTTGTAGTCCAGTGCAACCCCTCTTTAACAGAAGGTCAATGGGTTATTCTTGTGAAGAGTTTCAAACTACTGGATCACTAGAAATGTCTAGAAATCTTACTAAAACAGAGCATGGAATTTTGCTCTAGGTCTTTCAGTGTGTACTTAGAAATATGCTATGGAAAAGTACAATTCTACCTCTTCCCCAGCACCAGTATTTTCCACTCCAAATTGACAAGAAACCTCACTGGCAGTGAGATCCAGCTGAAGTCTGATATGTAAGAAGGTAAAGATCTGATCCTGCAATCAGACACAGAGAATTCAGACACATAAGTAAAAAAATGTGATGACTTGGTTTCTTTTCCATTTTCATGTCGTAATATTTGTTCTCTTCTTTATGTGGTGAAACGTTAGTGATTAAAGGTACTTTTTGTATCCAATTTATTTTCCTTAACATGTAGCATATTTAAAAAAAGATTGTCAGAAAGACAGCAGAAGGACAAACTTATCAGTGCCACTCTGGTACCCAAATCCTTCAAACTTCCCAAGGCAAAGCTCAGCATAAAGATACATCAGCACAAAAGATGATCACCTTTTACTTTATAGGTGAATTATGTCACTGTTAAGTTTATATTATATGTATTAATTGGATTAAAATATATAAAAACATCAAAACTCAGCACTTAACTTTCATGAGACTTAAACATTTCCCCCAACATTTCATTCAAAAGAATGTTTAAATAAACACATTGGAATATCTAGTGACTCAATATGGATTAAAGTTCAGAAGAATAGTCATTGAAAATCTGAAAGCACACCACTTCTGTTAGCACTGCACAGAGGAAGAAAAGCGAAGTTTTCAAATATTCTGGGTTTAAATCAAATATATTCCCAGTGATAAGAATCATTCTTATAGTCCCATCCCAGGGACAGGAAGATAAGTTAGACAGCGAGCTGGTAGCATAATTGTGCTCCAATATAAAAATATAACCATTCTCTTTGCTTTGTTAATAGCTCTGGAAACTTGGACCAATTTGTTAAAAAGCAAAAAAGGTATTTGGCTGTCTGAAAGTTATCATACAGCACTCTGTGTACTTTGAATAAAGGGCTGACACTGTTATAACATGACACACCAGGTACAATTTTCCAAGGGACAGAAGGCTGTTAAATCAGAAGTGAATGTGTGTGTAAGTCACTTTCCAAGACATTCCTTGCTGTTCTTATGAGTGGCACGACTGTTAAAAAGTCACTGCAGCACTTTTAGAGATGAGACCTTTGGGCAATTTCACCAAATTAAGAACTGAAATCCAGGGTGTGGCCAAGGCTCTCTGGTACACCTGTAAATTTGTCTGCTTAAACAAATACAAGAATTAAAGATGCTTTAAAAAATAATGGATCACATCAGCTATGAGTGGACTCTGCTGTGCCTTTCCACTTTGTTTTTAGCATTTGCTTGAAGAAGAAAACATGCATCCCCACAACCATAAACACATCAGAAACAGGGACCTTAGTTTTGCAGAGTTTGTGAGGATGTAATGCTAGTAAGGAAGCAACACCCATCAGCATGAAGAACCTAGTTCTTGTATGTTGCCCTGTACTCCCATGGGTCTCTTTCCCTTCAGATTTAGGAAATTCTTAGTAAAAAGGGGAATAAATAAGCTGCAAACCTAAAAAAAAAATACATACCTCTCAAGTTTTCCATTTCTTTGAGATTACAAATTATCACTAGCACATTTCCCTATGCACTTTTCCAGAAAAAAAAAAAAAAAGTTATGGCAGTACACTGAAAAATAAGCCTGAACACTAAAACCAGTACCAGTTTGGCTTACCATGCTGGGGAAGTAAAATGTACAAATTGAAGGGCTTCGCGAGAGGTAGAGTAATTTCTGGGCTAACACAAAGCAAGCCCTACCTGCTAATTTCCCACCCATTCAGCTCTGCCAGTCCAAGTCTCTAGAGCTACAATCTAAACCAGCTCCATGGAAAAACAAAATGAAAACCCCAAAACCAAACCTTGAATTTTGCTTTTACTTTAATAACAAACATATCCAATCACATGTTCCTTTTCTTGCCTAGCAGTGCTGGCATATTCAGAGGGAAAAGCAAAACCAAGACTGTCCCGTGACCTTTGCCTCCCAAAACATAAAAATGATAATTTAAACCCCCACACACACATTAAGATTATTAAAACCCACAGATTTGAACACATACCTGTCTGCTTAGCTACCCCTTTTGACAGTAATCATCTTAATCAATCCTTTATAAATAACCTTAACAGTCATTTTTTCCCCTGCTGTCCCTCTACTCCTCCAGCAGCAAAATTCAACATCCTTTTCTTCACATGGACTCGAGCTCTTTTTAGTAACATTAATACTAGAGGACTGAATTGACAGCAGTTGCATAATTTCTAGCACAGTGAAGTCCTGAACTAGGACTAGAATTACTAATATCACTGAAATTCTCCTATTCTTAATAATAATAAATTGAAAATGACTGCTTGGCTTATCTCTGTAAGTAATGGGATCACATTAAGACAAGTGCACTGAAGATAAATATTGGATATAAACTCCTGACAGGAAGACATCTTAGAATGAGAGATGGGAAGAAGTTCTTTTCTTTGAGTTATATTGATTTAGAACAGGGGGAAAAGGAGCAGAAGTTGTGACCCTAGAGAAAGCACTGGACTGCCCAAAAGCACAAGGGGAATGGTGAAGAGGGTAAGAATACCATAACCTAAATAACTTACACTATAAGCCTGCAGCAATCGAAAAGAAGTGTTGGTCCAAAAGATTTTGTGTGATACTGAACAGAACAGTGTTACTCAAATTTGAGACTGAAAGAAAAAAAAAATGTCAGGAAAGAAAAAACATCAGGTCAAGTATTTGTTAGCAATTGATCCACTTTAGTCTGTCTCAATGGTTGAATTTAGAACAGGATCTGCCTCTGATACATTAAATATTCTTGTTGGGGCTGCTTCTGTAGTTCCTGCTACAGGAGTTCTCTGATTTAATGGAAAAAGGAGATTGATTGGTTTGTTTCTGCACGGAGCCCAACAGTTGCAAGTGAAAGTCCCTTGCTTGTGTGAAGATGCAGGTTAAATTCTTTTAACCTTGATCTTAGAGATGCAGGGTGGAGAGCACCCAGTACGGTACCCATGAGGAGCAGGTCAGGATTCCCACATCCTGGCATTACCACACAAGGTAAGGAATGCTGAAAATGACACTTTACGGATCAGCAGCCACCCCTCTGTAGCAAGCAAAGGGAGAAAGAGAAGGGAAGAAACCTCGTGGCAGGAGATCAGCCGCCCAGCCTGAATTACCTCAGAGATCCCCGCCATGTTTTGTAGTGCCGACCTTCATCAGGACCTGCTTCTACAACCAAACATTTTACATTTTCCAACACAAAGAAACACAGCAAACCTCTGCATTCCGTGAGATGCCACGTGGCAAAGCCAATATGGATATCTAGGAATTAATTTGTGGGTATCTCCTTACCTCTGCTACAGGGGTGTCTTCCTGCACCGGGAGAACACCAAGCCAAATTCACTGAAGTTTCACGGCTCCAGCAGGGTGGGGGAATGTCACTGCTGGGCTGAATTTCTCTGTTAATGACTAAAGACAGCTCCCACTGACTGTGGCCAGCCTCTCTTGCCCATCTTTTTTAAGAAGTAATTAATTGTCTTAATGTCGGGCTGTGTTTTGCACAGCTACCTGCAAACAATAAATAAAACTCTGCAGGGACTGTGAGATTTTTGAGTGCTTGGGCAGTCGTCTGACAGCTCGGGAAGTGGGAGCTGGCTACTGCTAAGGCTGGGATTGTCACAGTAGCACCAGGGAGGGGGGAATGGCGTGAGAATGGAACATTCAAAAGCAGCAGTGACCCAAGGTTCCAGCTGTCCAGGGATGAGCAAGGCCAAGCCTAGTCTTTCAAGTGTATTTTCATTGCATATAGGCACCTCACTGTGCTGACCCTGGAGGGCACATCTCGGAGCAAAGGAGCTCTCAGATCTGATTTTAACGAAGTCAACAGTCAGGCCTCAAACCCGGGGATGTCTGGGCTTCACCTGCAGTGCAAACATGCCCTCCTTGGCCAGAGAGGAGTCCGGGGAAACCAGCTGACTGACCTACGGGTGGGTGAGGCAGCCCCTGAAACCATGCCTGCTATTTACCCTTGAACTTCTGAAGTGCTGAGCTCATTTTGACTTCCAGGTGAGTCAGCAAGACACTCCCTGAGGATGCCATGCCTTCCTTGGGGGCAAAAGAGTTGTCAGGTGTGAAAGTAAAGGTGTTGGGGGGATGTTGTAGGTACCCATGTCTCATACACTTTAAATCCCAGATCCCAAGGACCTGTCCTGCTGGTGCTCTGCCAGGGAAAATTTCCTATTCTTGTTACCTCTTATCAGAGACTATCAGCAGAACAGTTGATAATAGCCTGTTGTGCTGGTCTTTTTATTCCCCTTCCCCTAGGAACAAATTCAGGACCACTAAATATTAGTTTATTCCAGAGTCACAAATAAATGCCTGCCACTCTTTAGCTACTACAATATTGCTATCACCAATCAGCTGGGTCACAGAGAAATTGATAGCATAAGTGTGCATATATATATATTGCATTTCTATCTTCCTGCATCATGAATAAGATCATTGCCAATATTATCTGTGAAATGATGAGAGCAAATCTGCATCAAGGGTTATCCTCACAGTAATCACTGGAAAACAATGCAACAAATCTACATTTCTAACTTGAGCCTGGTCAGAATAACGCCACTGAAGGAAGATGCAGACAATGTGGCTCTGCCCATTACCTATAGATAAAAAAACCTCTTTGGCAAGGGGAATGTTTACAAGTGCCCTAATCAGAAGCTTCTCACACATTTTTATTCCACCCTGCACTTTCTGCTGTAAATCAGGCTTTAAAAAGCAGATAGCAGCATTGTGATCTTATGTCAAGAGTGAGAGATGTTTGTTTAATGGGCCTTTAAATTGTTTGTTCTAGAAAATACACATACCACTGCCAACACAATAACTCCCCGCCATATTTTTTAACTTGCTCTGTCTTTATGCAGTAAAAACAAAAAACAGAACAAAACCAAACCTAAAAAAAAAAAAAAAGGAGGTGTACAAAATCAGTACAAATAGCAATAAGCTTTTCTTGTTTGCATTTTTCTGAACCACTCCTTTCTAGTTTCTTTATAGGCAGCTTGTGGCTGCAATCAGGTGTTGAAATACACCCTCTTCAACAATTCAAGCAAAATAAACCCCACTGATTGTACCACTCTGAGCTGAACGGTCACTCTCTCCCACCGAGGAGTGTTAGTGCAGCTTTGAGGTTCAAATGAAAATCAGAGGCCATAGAACACCTATCTGTTAGAGCTGTGACTCTGGAACACACCCAGGAGATTTAGGCACTTGGGGTTTGCATTTCACTTCTTTCTGGGCTTCTTTAAGAAACTCAGCTTTTTTTGTTTTTAACAGTTACTTGACATAGGTTGTTTAAAGCACAAGAAATTATCTTGCTCAACAAGTGTGTCTTGAACACTTTCTAGATCTGATGAAATATAATTAATTATATACATGTACAATTTTTCAGAGGTTTTTTTTTTTTTTTCATCTTATTGTGTAGGCTGCTGCAAATACCATAGTCCAATTAACTTTTTTTTTTTTCCTTATCAGGTAACAATTCAACTGAAAATAGTTTTTCAGCTTTTCAACAGGTTTGCATATTTTTTCCCTGCTAGGACCATTTTGAAGGCCTCAAACATATGAAAACTTTAAATATAATTTCCTCTTAATGGCAGAACAACTTGTTTTGTGTTTTTATTGCCTGGGGATGCAATTCTGCAAATTTTCTCCAGTAGCAACAAGTTACTTCAGGTCATAAAACCACTGAGCATGGGGATGGAAAAACCAGTTGATTCTGAAGGTCTTCTGCACATTCTAGTTTTCCTTAAAAAATACAAAATTAGAGTGCTGATTATCTTAATAAGCTGGGCTAAATATAGAAAGTTCCAGAAGACCATAAATAGCCAGAAATTCCCTAAAACTAACAGCAGGTGATGCTATTTATACTTTGTTTTTATAAATTACAAAATGATTTAGAAAATAATAAACTGATTAGAACTAAATTGAATGGAAGAAGCAAACACCCCTGCCCTCCCTGATCTATACGTAATGTTTCTGGTTTCAAAAGACTGAGAAGGTTGGACAAGCTCACAAAATCTGTACTGAAAAGGTAAGAAATTACAGACAGCCTAAGCTTTCTCTAATTGTAGCCCCAAAAGCACACAAATTGCAAAGAATTTGTGTTTTGCACAGGGGAAGAATTATAGAGAAGGGCTCTGAGCACAACAGGATTAGAAACAGTGTTTTAAGCAGTATCAGAAAGAAACAGAAAGCTTTCAAGGAGGGGAAGAAGGTATTTATTGGAAACAAAGCTGTGTTCATAGCTGACAATAGGGATTAAGTGAGAACCACGAGAGTCCAACAGACTGCAGGGCAAAGAAAATAAATAGTAAAGGATTCTTCACCCATATGAAACCAAAAGGAAAAGCTGCTGCTGTGTGAAGGAGGAGGAGCAGAAACTGAAAATAATTTAGGCAATTTTCATAAACTAAACTTTGTTTTTCAATAAGAGTAATGTTGCCAAACCTGGTGTCAAATGTGGGATAGCTAAAAAAAAAAGAAAATGTGGTCTTTATCAGCTTATATAGAGCTGAAGCAGGAAAAAGACAAAGGAGCTAGGTGCACTCATGTTAAACCACCAGCTAATGTTTGCCTAAGTATTATGTAAGAAACAAGGACAGGAAGTAGCAAATTAGTTCTTGAGGCTTCAAAAAATGTCTAAGTTTTGGGCAACACCACTAGCCTCCAGCATCATACCTGTATGTAAAAACTGGGGAAGAAGTGAGCAACTCCTTCCCCTCAGTGTATCCCCTGATCTGACTTGTACAAAAAGCTTCAGGAAAGAAAATCCGCAGTAAAAAATGTTGACAAGAGAATTGCAGAATAAGAAAATAGTGACATAAGTAGAGAGGAAGATAAAATGCAACACAGGTTTGCTAAAGGTAGGAGCTGACAAACTTGACGTCCTCCTTTGATACAATTTTCTAGACAAGGGCAGCACAGCAGATCTAACCTATTTGGTACTGAGAAAAGCACTGGATTTTGTGTTACACGTGGCATTTCTAGTTAAAAGGGAGGGGATGAGATTAGAAGTGCACAGTCAGTAGCTATACAGCCAGTACTACACAGATACAAGAGTTAGCAGGGCTGGCAGGGGTGAGTGCCAAGACAGAGGGATGTCTAAAAACACTTTCTCCACAGCTGACCCTGCAACAAGCTTTATTTTCTTTCAACACACAGGAAACAGGCCTGCTGAAATTTCCCAAGAATCATATTTCACAAATTATTGTCAATATACAAGAGGATTAAAACACTGCAGGTCTGCATCTGCATTAGTGTTTTCATTTGGAGCAGTTCCTCTCTTTGCAAGCAAACATTTGAAGAGTCAGTCCAGTTGTTAGCAGAGCCTTTGCTACTCAGGACTAGGCTAGGGCTAGCAGGAATTCCTTTCTGCCTTCATCACCCAAAGCTTGGAATACAGGGGCCCTCAGCACGATGGAACCAGAATAGATTTGCTGGGTGAAACAGCTGGTGCTATTTGCTGATGGAGATAAAGCACTGGTATCCTTGAGGATTTCAGTCACAGAAAAGATATGTAATGTACACACTTCCAGGTCCTGCACCTCAGATTAAGAACAAACCCCTCATATTTGGAAATGCCAGAGGGGAGAAGAGGTTACTGCTCCATCAGAAGATGATTTTGAAACATAAATGTAGTACATAACGTGTGCCTGTGAGGAGAGGGAACACCAGAGCAAGCCACACCTGCACTTGGGACTGCCTACATTTATGTCCTAAGTTTGGGCTGTCACATCCTCTCCAGGGCCTCTCTGTCCCTCTGCAACTCTCAGCCAAGCAGGACTGAACGAACAAGTGAATTGCTGTGCAGTTCCTGGCAGCCCAAGTCCAACAGAGAGCAGGACTTGCCTCTTGGAGGAGGGAGGAGAGGGGCATTGCCACTGCTCTGGAGCAGTGCGGGCTGCTCCAGCCTCCTGGGGCAGATGCCAGAGGTGCAGGAGGTTCATCTCTTCCCGTGGACTGCCCAGGTGCAGAGCTTGGCAGCTCTACTTCCTACACAGGGGAAAGCACCTCTGGCTGCTCAGGAGCAGGGCACGAGTGTGGGCTGCCCCTCACGCCATGGCTGGTCACCTTCCTGACTGCAAACACTCTGGTTTGAGGTTATTTTCCTTAAGAAAAGAGGTCCAGGACTGCCTCCATGCCTCAAGGGGTTGATGCTAGTGAAATTTTCTGGTTCAGAAAGGCTGGCTCCTGCTGCCTCCCACCTGAGACCCAGTTTGGGCACCTGGGAGCAGCCAATGTCCCACACAAACTCAGTAATATGGCCTGGGTTAAAATACACACTTGCTCTCCCAACAAAGAAAACACAGCGATGTAGCAACAAACTGAAAAACACTCACTGCTGTGACCTTAACACATCAGAGAGAAACACCTGAGCAGACAAAGGGAAGGCAGTCAAATGTGGTGCAGAATTAAAAGGGGTCAGCACAGGCAGCCTCCCCAGAGCCCCCTCCCCTGCCTTTCCCTCTGAGCAAGTGGTCCTGCTCCATCGGCAGCAGCAGGAGTAGAAAGCCTGGGTTTATCTGGAGTCCCTGGAGCCAGCCTGCAAGAGGGAATCCATGCGGAGCCAGTATTATCAACAATTCAAATTTACCTGGTGAATTTTTGCTTTTTTGGGTATGCTTGAAAGATGTTTAGGAAGGAATCATTTTGATTCTTCAGTCTCAGCTACAAAATTGTCAGGGTGGAAGCCTCTCTGAAATCTGCTCTGAATCATGGAATATTAACCTACTTAAGCTACATTATGCTCAAAAGCTATGGTGCTGGATGACATGGGAAATCCAGAGGGAGCTAGATCAATCAGAAATTAAGACTTCCAGATGCCATTTTATAAATTAATGATTTGGTTTCCCATTTGTACAAGTGCTGATGTAAACAACAATTCTCAGAAACCTCCTAGTACAGAAAAAAAAAACCAAAGGGCCCAGCAGCATATTTTAGTGTTACAGTAGTTCAATAAGTGCATTTATTGCAGTTCCTTGGGGGGTTGTGCAAGATGTATCATAGACAAAAATATGTTTTATGGGCCAAAACCTGCTCTCAAACTTCATTAGCGGCTCTAAACTGGCATAATGGAAAATGAACATGCTTCCTCTGAGATCTCCAAATCTCTTTTGAAATAAGGACAAAAATAGGAACTAAAAATATTTACCATCTGGAAGGCACATAGAGTCTACAAAAGAAAAAAAAAGATGCAAAACAGCCACCTACCCATTAGAATTTATTATCTCTTCTAGAGATAAAAAAATAAAAAGCCATCCACCCAAGTTTTTTTCTTTTGGCACACTCCCTCACAAGTAAAAAGTGTGTTTGACAACGATCAGATGAGTGCTGATCTTTATTTTTTTTTCTGAAATCTCACCTAGCTGATTTGAGCTAGCTTTGTTAAAAAGGAAAGAGCTATTTGTTCTGCTTGAAGTAAATAATTTGTTTGTTTGAGAGCTCATTCCAAGGAAAGGCACAGACACCATCCCACCTGAACTTTGGTTATCCCATGTCCTTTCTTTTGGCTACACAGAGCTGGTCATAGCCATATTTTTATTTTTTTTTCCTCTTACAAAGTAGTATCTCCAATTCCTCCTGCATTTTGGTATATTGAACTTGTTCAAGATCTTTTTCTACCTAGTTACAGGAAGGTCAGGGAAGCAAACTCACGAAAGGGTCTGGTGGCAAGGAGTTCTAGCTGCTAAGAGCCAGCTTGCATCAAAACTCAAACACATATAATGGAGACATGGAAGTCCAGTCACCCTAGTTTAATTCCCTTCCATAGCTTCTTTGGAAAAATCTCTTGGCTGATGTAGCAATCTTGACTCTCCCTTAAAAAGCTTTTTTTTTTTTTCTTTTTTTTCTTTTTTTTTTTTTAAGATGGACTTAGTAGATTCAAGCTATTTTTTTTCCTCTACTAATTTAACATTTGACATCCTGGTCACGGTGCTGTCAGTCCTGATGTGCTCAAGTGTGTACACACTGGTATTTTATTGGCCCTGCTGTGTTGCTGTGAAGTGATCGAGCTGGTTAGAAAAGCCCTTAAAAATAAAATAAAAATAAAACAATTTAAAAAAAAAATCAGAAGGATAAAGCTGTCCCCAGCTCTTGTGTCAGCACTGCAGCATCAGCCAGTTGAAGAGTCAAAGCAAAGTCCTTAATACACCATTGTGTTATGTCCACATTCCCTCAAAATCTAAATAAAAGCTTCAAACTGAAGTTCTATAAACCAATCTCTTCCTCTTGAACGAATTCCTACTTTAGTGCCACCTGAGAACTAAGGGCCTAGGCAGCAAACATCCTCCAGCTTCCAGAGGTAGAGCCAGCTACATTAAAGTCTTTTTGTTTGTTTGTTTTTCTGGTAAAATGCCTCTATAACATTATTGTGGGAGTGTTCGGTTACTCCCTATGCTTCTAGTCTAACAAACAGTCTGAAAACCACAGTGCTCTTAGAAAGAAATATGGTTGTTCCACTTACCACAATCACTCAAACAGCTTTACATATACATGCTTCATTTTGGTTAATATGTTTAAGACCACAGTGAAGGGAAAAAAACAATGTATCCCTGTTTCCCAGGAGAAATAATTGCCAAAGCTGCAGGGTCAGTTTCTTCCCCTCCAGGCTTGCAACAAATCAAAGGCATTGCCTTAGAAATGACTATGGATAACTAGGGAAATACCTTGGAAATTACTAAGACGCTATTTTATTATGTCTACCAGATTCCAGTTATAATCTGATTACCAAAAGAAATAATCAGTTCCTGCACTCTAAAACTGAGCTGCCTGTTCACTACTTTGAATAAATTAGGGCATTCCTAAAGTGAAGGAACAATTGCATTGCCATTTGCACAAGAGGGGCTTCAACATGGCCATAGTGATTTGTGGCAAAAACAACTGTGAGCCAATCTTTCCATCTTGTCCAAGCGTAGAGACACAGTGGAGTGAAAATCCTGCTTTTCTTCTGCACCACTTGAGACAAAGCAGCTGATGGAAAGGGACTTTTGTGCTCTCTCAGAGGAACGAGAGGAAATGGGAGACTGTGTTTAGGAAGGTTACAAACAGCACATCTCTACTGGATGTTTATGTTTAGGAAAACTCTTTCCATTGTGGGTTAAACTACTGCTGCTTGCAGGTCCCTCGTAGAAAAATACTTGCTCCATTAGGCTCCCTTCCACAGACACTGCTTACAGTGCACAGAGACTGATATTAAATAAATCATCAACAATCTGGAGGAAATAAATTCAGTAAAACAATCACCACACTGACCAGAAGATCCACAGGGCTTATTGTGGGCTGCACACTTTTCTACTCAGGGACACCAGTTGGAACCAAGCAAGAATCAACATCAATTTTAATCTGATGACATTTACTCAGTGCTTTGGAAAAAAAGAATAAATGCAATAATCTCAGCACACCAGAAAGTGCGTCCACACAAACACATGAGCACATCCATCCTGCCTTGGCAGGCACAGGGTTTCTGCAGAGATAAAGAAGGGTAGAGACAGGGCAGAAAATACTGTTGTCAGCTCTTCAAGCAGATCAGGTCTGGGATACATTGGAGGGCAGTGTGGAACAGGTTTGAAGAAGCAAGCTACCAGCTAAGGATAGACCCTAAAGTCATGTTCATCTAGGGGACAGCTACTCAATGTTTTCCAGGTTCCAGAGGAAAATTTTACAGATGAACAGGAAAAAAACCAGCAGGGTTGGGCCAGTAATAAGTTTCTTACTGTTGCTTTCTCAGACAAGATAATGCAGCACCCCCACTTCCCAAGGAGATGGGAACAACTAATCAAGAAGTTAAGAGATACCACCTGTTTCTTATCTGACTGAGTTGCTGGCAGTACTGGTTTACGGCATGGAATCCACCCCTCAAATCACCTTGAGTGTAGGTAACTGGTTTTATTGCAAGTGGATTAGAAGATAATTTGGTTTATTCTGTCGAGTCTTCAATTTATATAATCTTCTGAAAGCTACTTTCACGCTATGTTATCACATTGTCTTTTGCATTAAAGAACCAAGAATATAATCCAAAGATGAAAAAAAATCTCATCTCCTGACCCCTCACTCCCTCTTCAAGTGTTTATTATTTTAGTTTCATGTAAGCTTTGCTGTGATAACTTCCGAAGTCAAACATTCAGGACTACTTGAGATTTAGGCAGGAACACCATTTTCCCCCCCCCATCCAAATTCTCATGCTCACAAAAATAGCCAAAGCACTTTGGCTAGAACTTTTCAGCTCCACATGAAGGCACCAAACGAATTACAGTATACACTGTATTCAATAACAGTGAATACTTCAAAGCTTCCTAATAACTAGGGCATGAATGTAAAATGTGTTGCTCTGCACATCTAAGAGTTTTCCCCTTTCTCATCATGTTCTTTGAAAAGGTGGCTTTATTCAGATTTTTGTGACTGTTCTTGTTCTACAAAAGCACTTTTAGGATTTTATTGAGGTTTACATACACCAGTGTTCAAGACGAAAGGCTTTCATGTCAATTATTAATAACAAAATCTTTCATCTGTCTATTTAAAAAAATAAAAACATGATCCTTTTTTTCCTCATTTTGATGTTTAATTTAGAATGAAAATCAAACTCTTTAAAAAAGTTTTCCTCACTATCACAAGGGAAACTATGATGTTTTTAAGAATTCTCTCTATGAAGATAATGCCTGCTAAAAATAAAATAGAAAATAATAAAATAAAAGGCTTAATCCTTTATAGAAAAACTGTTGAGCATATGTAATGATTTGAACAGGAGTGGAAAGGCAGTCATGATCTCATGGAATCAGAACACAAAATGCTCTTTCTACTAATGTATTTGGGGATAATCAGTTCATTGGCTTAGAAAGCTACTCAACAGGGACTTCAAGAGCTGTAAAAAATGGAATTATTTCTGATTTAAAGAAAACCCTGTTTGGCTTGGCATCTATTCCTTCCGAACATCTCAGCAAGACCACAGACTATCCACTGAGCACGAGGGCTCGTCCTGTGGTGACCTGGAAGTCCCGGTGCCCTTGACATCTCAGTGGAATTGCTCCTTCACAGACACAGAAGCCTCTAGTACATGGAATTGAAGTCACTTTTTGAATTTCACAGACCTCATTGCAGCATTGCTGCCCAGGCCCCTGTTCAGGACCTCTGTCTGTCAGATTTCACGGCATTTTCAAATTAGAATTGTAAGTGGATTCTATTTCATTCATTTTTATTTCTGTAGCACTAAACACCACAGGAAAACCCTCCTTCCCCAAAACAGTCATCAGGTGCCACTTCTTAAAGACTTCCCTCCAAAATTTCTAATAGTTCTACCAAGCTTCATAGTTAGGGCTTGAAATTAAATGATTTCTTTTGAGATAGCAATGCTTGAAGTTCTTCAATTTAATTTTAAAAAGTTCTTGCCCGTCTAATTCCATTTATGTTCCAATTAAGATTTGATATTTCCAGCCTGATTTCATGTTTCTGACACATATTTCATCACCGAATGTTGAGCTACCAGTGGGTGTAGCTTTAAGCACTTTCATGCAGCCTCAATATAGTGCAAGTTCTAGAACAAGCTGCACAACCAAAATCAGGTGCTTGCACACCTTGTCTTGATGTCTCTCCCATCAGCCCTAGGAACCACACATGTTAAAGTGTTCTCCTGCTGCAATACACCCTGACTTAATTTTATTTTCCTCCTTACTGCCTTCAGGACCACAAGCTCAGTGTTATTTTAGGGAAGTAAAAGCAAACAGAAGGAGAAGAACCTGGCTGTGAGCACTGATCTCAGAGAGATGCTGAGCTCAGAGCGCAGGAGCTCTGCTCCTGGGACACTGAAAGTTGGTTATGCAGACACATTTCTCAGGTGAGCCATTACATCGTGAGGGGGAAAAAATGCATAAGAAGTTTCTTCAGTGTCATTTGGTTTGGTTGTGCTCCCAGCAAGCTGAGGGGACAAGGCTCTTAAAATCAGGGGAGCCACCTGCATTAGAATTATTCCAAGTGCTGCTTGGAGTAAGTCGCTGATACTTGTGGTAAAACACTTAAAGATTTAGGATACAGGGTGTTTTTAAGAGCAGAATAAATTAAGAGCAGGCCTAGGTCTTCAATTAACAGAACAGACTGCAATACAAACAGGAAATAGCAACATCCATCTTGGGACTCATATTTATAAAAGGTGACTAGAATTTTTGGGTTTTTTAAGGAAACAGCAAATAAAATAACCCAAATATAATTTTTTTCCATAACTTTTTCTCCCTGCACACAGTGTAGCTGCACTTCAGAGCAGTTCCACATTGTCTTCTCAACATAAAATTAATTACACCTAAATTATCTTCACTAGCATCTCCTATGGCAATAGGAGCTGAATTTGTTTCATAGCCATCACAAAAAAAAGAAACTGAAAACAACTCAGGCCTCTAAAAGTTTGTGAGCCATTCCAAACTACTCTTTAAAAAGCCACAGGAGCAAGTCCATATTATGCATTTGACAATGTAGAGAGAGCAAAGATAAAAGCGGCATTAGGTCTGGTGACAGGGATTAAAATATTTGAACTTCCATTTCAGCTTCAGCCCTGAGTAATCATATAATCTCTGACACTTTATAGCCACACTATGCCTTAGTTCTACCTTCTACATATTGAAGACAATAATATTCACCCCTATTTCTGAAGAGTTTTAAAAGTTTTGTGCAAAGAACACCAGATAAGTATAAATAATATTCACCATCAATTTTGGTTATTACAGAGCTTAAGGGGCTCCCTTCCCACATGACTGATTAGTGTCTTGGGAGGAAAATGAAGTGTTTGGGCAAGACTCTGCCTTTTGTTACCTTTTCTGCCTTTAATTATTACTTTTCATCTTCTGATTAAGCTAGTGCTGATCTGGAAATCTGAACCAGACTCTTAAGTGAAATAAATCACTCACCTCTTTATTTGACAGCATTGAAGCTCTCTCGTTGTGCATGGAGGTACATTAATTACCTATTCTTACTTTCCTTCCTTTCCCCCCTGCCACACAAATGAAGAGGCTAATCCTGTTCTACTCTTCACGAATGATAGTAAGGGTGTGATTCATTTGCTCTAATTTAGTCACCACCTGCCCAAGGTCTGAGGCAGGTATCCTCAATTCCCTTTATTATCAGCAGAGAGAAACAGATATCTCCAGAGAGCACTTTATCTTATCCCGAGGTGGGGGTGTCTAAAATAGGTCAGAAAAATCACACTCTGGGGATATCTACTGTATTTCTGGGAGTGTTAGGGAAGCCTGAGGGGGCTGGCTCAAACTTGGGTGCATAACTTTTAGCCACCCCACACAGAATGTGCACCAGAGCTGCTGAAATGATCCCATGGCAGTATGATAATTCTCACTGCAGGCTGATCCCATCTACATGGGACCAACACCTCCCAGCACAGATAAAGCCTGGCCTGGCCAGCCAGAGTTAGCAACTGGGAATTTGATGCCTGACATTAATCAGGGGATAATAGTGAGATTGTAGCTGCGAGAGCCATCAGATGAACTCGACCCAGTCACCATTAATCAAACACTCCCTGCTTTTACATCCCATGCTTTGGGGCCTCCATGCACGAGGCAGCGATGCTGAAATGTGCAACTGAGCATCTCATTTCCTGGAACAGCAAGTTCCTTATTCCTAATAATGGTGAATTAGTTACTATTGATTCTCAAACACCCTGGTTATCCCACTCTAATCATTAACCTTCCTGCAAGGTAGGAAGGTTACCTATTAAAGGGAATCAATTTTAAATTTGGGGCCTCACTAAAAAAAAATAAAAAATAGGATGCTTAAGGTTTGTCTTGATTGCTCAGAAGATTGATTAGAGGTACTTCTGACAAAGAGGTAAAGGTGTAGGAAGATTTATTTTGCCACATAAATCCAAACACAAGACCCAGATCTCCCCAGTTTGTGGATAAGCATCACTGCAACCACCACTGCAATGCAATTGTCCCTCAGGGGACTGTGGCACACGTTTTAGAGCCTGCTGCAACAGCACACAACAGCTTAGGACAAGAATTAGCTAAACATATCGAGCTGCTGCCACTCCTTCCCAAGAAACTTTGGTTTCTATGCTATTCATGGAGAAGCCTCAAGCGAGAAGATAAATTAACAAAGAAACTGGCAACAAAGTCAAAAATAGGAAAGAAAAAAAGGTGGTGCTTCTGTATGTAAAAGTTTATTAGTAGCTCCAGAAAGCTGTCTGTTATCTGTCCTTCCCTTGAGTTCTCTCCTGCAATCCTGTTGCCATCCCAGTCACTTCTGAACACCACAGTTGCTTCTTTTACTGTTTTACTAAATCCCAACTCTTCAGACTTCAGGTGTTGGAGGTGCTGAACATAAATTCTAGACTGCCCTGGAAAGGGGCTATACTTTGAGCAGCACATGTTTTCTTTCCTTAGAAAGCAGGCCTAAGTTAATTCAATGTGACACCATCATCCTCCTCTCCAGCAAACAAATAATTGCCCTGTTTTGAACTCATACCACATTTTGTTCATTATTTCCCCCTTTCTTAATTTCAACTGACTCTCAGTCTTAGCAGCTGGCCCTCATGACCTCATCCCTACTTTTTCATCCCAACACGAACATCACAGAAGGAAACCTTTTTTTCCTCTCCCAGAAATGCCTTTCAAGAGGTCTTACACTTCAAAACCTCTCCAGTTCTTGAAAATTTGACTTCATAACATTTCCCTTTTGAAAGAATACATTCCCTATTAGATATTTTAAAAAGCAGAAATATAAAAAGTTTTGAGTACTCACAGGAGTGAAGAGAGCACAGCAACAGTCCACCTCCTAATGAACTAATTAAGCTACAGCTGCCCACCTGATCCAAATTTAAGGGTTAGCCTGGAAAGGGGCTGGAGTCAAGGGGAGGATAGAAAAAAAGGCTTTTTAAAGTAGTTATTACATCTCTTCATTAAATGACAAAAACTGTTGAGTTCTATTGACAGCCTTGCTCTTTGTTTTCTATAATTTCCCAGCCAAAAACATTTTGGGTTGTGTGGTAACATTTACAACAAGGACCCTTTATAGAAACGCACATATGCAAACTCTGTATATTTTCAACAGGAATCAGTATTGATCATGGTTTTTAAGCCAGCATTTTATTCAAAGAATCCCAAACATGCAGGAAACTTGCACCCAAGCAACAGCACCAGGACACTATTCTTGTTTACAAGAAACAAAATAGTGACTAGAATTACAGTAAAATATATATCTGTCAATTAAGCCCAGGATTCACAAATTCAAATGGGCATTTGTGTATAGATATTTGGTAGGCAGCTGTATAAATGCTTTACTTGCACACCCACATCTTAATTTACTGTGTTTATTAGGTTTAGCTCTACAGGCACATCATAGTCCTCGAGTCAGCAATAATCTCCAATTTACATTTTAAACTAGTAAAATTGGACTAGAAGTATGGTACCAAGGAATAAAATTACTTCTATGGATTTACTTCTTGGGCCAATATTGGCACTGGGAAAAACACCATATTCTCCTGATCCCTAGTCTAGTGTTATTATCACAGACCTAAATTTATTTTAAATCAAAGATGTTGCAAAACAGAGCAGTACTGGGTCTAAAGTGTCCGTGTCTCATCTGAATGCAAAACCACAGTCAGATTTTTGCCTTTGTATAGCTATCACAGAGAACCATACAGATTTTTCTGTGCTTGTTATGTACAAATGCTAATTGTCATAACTGGGAAATGCTGATCACTTGCCTGAATGTTAGGGAACCAGACTGTACTGGGGTACAGCAGCACAAGGGCTGCAGCCAGAATCCCAGGTGTAACCATCCTGAGTAGCGGGATAAAAACAATTTAGGGCACACCGCAGAAGTTCTCAAAAATCAACACTGTCCTGAATGCAAAATGAGACTGAAACCAATAGTTAGGCTGAACTTTGTTCACAAATTCAAATTGCCAACAGCAGCAATGCCAGCTCCCACTGTTTTCTTTGAGACTGTTGTGACATTTGTTGTTCTACTTAAAGTCCCGGCACCTGTGGTCAAGGGATTAGGTGTTGATCTCTGCTTTCTTCTAAAACAAAAGTAATTTTTCAAGTTTGAGGAGATGCTTCAAAATGTTGCTTGCATGTGGCAGGCCACAGTCTGGTTCCTCCTGTGCTGCAGGAAGCAGCTCTGAAGCAGAAAGCACAGAGAGTGCTGTTACCGATTCTGTCAGCTCGAGCTGCCTACTATCGAGATTTTTGGAAAGCTGCTTGTGCCCTGCTGGTGTAAAGAACAGGAAGAACAAATTCAGGTTTTCCTCTTCGGACAAAAAGACAGAGAAAGAGAATGGAAACAACTACCTTAACTCCCTGTCTTCCCCAGGATTTTCTGCAATACCGTGATTTTCTTTCCAGTGCTGTCCTTTCTGTGTCCTGCTCCAAGAGGTCTGTGCAACGAGTGGACAGGACATGGTTCAATGTTTTGGTCTTGCAAAGTCAGTCCACTCCCACCTCTAGTGGGACTACAACACGGTCACTTTTCTGAACCTAAGAAATTGTTGGGAAGAGGAAGAAGAAGATTTTTGGCTATCATTTGATAGGCACTCTGAACAGATGTTGTTCATAAACAATACGATTTATAGGCAAGAAAAGAATATTTGTGAGCTTGTTCAAAATTTACTGTTGTTGTTAATTTTGCAAGGGCTGACTATTAAAGGAACGCTTTACAGAACTCAAAGACCTCACATGGCCACTGGAAAGAACGACAAACAACATTTTCATATGTTTTCTGTTTTGCATAGAGTTTTTTCTGCAAGGACCCATCTGAATCAGAACAGTTTTATTTGTTGTGCTTCTGGAGTGAAGGAGTGTGAATTTTCCTATTCAGTGTGTATGAACAGGGCCTCCTCTTACCCACGAAACACTTCTTGTTTCTGCTGTTGCTTGAATCCCTCTTTAAAACAAAAGCTTTAAAATATGAGACACAGAAGTCAGGGATGCAAATTCTAAGTATTTGTCTGATTTTGCTACCTGTGACTTTCACTTACTCTCACAAAAAAACCCCAAACAGGTGACACCAATGAATTGGGGCTGGGTTTCCATCTTTGTGAGCAGTTCAGCATCAATTCCTGCATGAATCAATAACTTGTGTCAAATGTGATCCACTCTGCAAAGCTTTCCTCCAATTTATTCATGTTCAAGGGATATTATCAGAGCAGTCCTACCTCCCAAAGTTCAAATTCCAATTTTACCAGGGTTTGGAAGAACCATAATATTTACCAATACCTTTAAATTTCTAATTTTCATATACATCTACACCCTGGCACATACATAAATATTCCAAATGCTTGGTGTTTTTTATACCTGTTTATTCCAAATGAAATAAATGTACAGAGCAGATTACAGAGTAGATTTTTACCTGCTGCTCTGAGGCCAGATGTGAATATAACCAACACTGGGAAAGCACATTTCTAATTCTGCTGAACCACAAGACTAGAAATTAAATGAGAGATTTTCCATTCAGAGAGAGCAGGCTTCCTTTCAGAACATGAAGGGAAGATGTATGAGGTAAGAAAAGTATATTTAGGTATTGTCTGCCTTGATTATACCATCTCTTTTAGTTTTTCGAAGGAATAGGAAACTATTCTGGCTTGAATTCTCTGCAAGTTGGGCTCACAAATGCTACAGAAGTGTAATAGCTCCCCCTGCCAGGTTTAGATCATAAGCTACATTTCACCCATGTGTACACACACACACTCACACACACACACTCCAGACATAAATTAACACCTATGTTAGCATTTGCTGCCACTGCTTTAGTCTTCAATGATTATTAGATCAAAAGAAAATAAATTATATGCACGTGATACATAAGGTGTATTAAAGTAATTCTGTGAAACTTCCAAAGACGTGGATGTTAATATTAATTTGCATTCAGTGTGGGCAGGAGAAATGTAAAATTATTCCAAGTGGTAAGGGAGAAATAAACTAAGTCTAAAAATTTTAATTTTATTTTAATTTACTGTTAACTTTTCTGTCCTCTATCAAATTAACTTATTTTTTTATCTCAGACAATTTCATGAATGATAATTGTAGTCTAAAATTGTTATCTGCTGGCAAACTGGGACCAAACTCTTTTTGTCTTGCACTGTATTTGAACCATTTTTGGCTTCAGTGAAGCTGCTGACAGAACTCCAGCGCTAACAGCCTTAACCTTCAGAAACCTACACGTGTGGCTGATGCCAGGAAATCCTACAGGATGTTTTTGAAAGTTAAGATGTTCAACTAAAATTGTACCTGAACAGGTGGAGTTCAAACTTGTCACTAAACCCCCAATCTTAAAAACACTCGACAGCTCCATAAACACATGAAAATGTCCAGGAGCTGAAAACTTATGAAGACCAAATCTGTTTGTCCAATTGCACTCATTAATATAAACTTCAAAGGAATAAATTATACAACATTGTTGTACTAATACTGCAGTTCTTATTTTCTTGGAAATCTGCTAACTTTGGCTCACTTTTACAAGAGTCCTGGAAGAAAGGTAAGTAAAACCATACATTTTATATGTAGTTAATTACAAAAAGCTATTAATATAAAGGCATAGGATAATCTAATCTGATGTATTTTATATTATGTCTCTGATATGCAGTGGGACTCCAGCAGCATAATCTGAAACACATGAAAGTCAATTTTTGGAATAAGCTTTATGTGAATTTAAATAGTGTTAATTATAAGTAACATATCCTACATGAGACACAGTGGTATACAGTAAGAAAGGCACCAGACTGAAACTCAAGGATATGGGGTATTTTTCCAATTCTAGAACTTGCATGCTGGACAATTTCACACCTCTCTGTTTTGGTTTAACCTACAGAAGAGATATAATGTTAATGACTAGGCTGAAGTCTTGAGAATCTGAGTGTGAATCTATGTAATAATATTATTATTATTATTATTATTAATAATTCAAGAAAAAAACCAGCCATCCTCTTCTTCCTCTCCCATCTCATCCCCACCCTGGTTTCTGCATTAATTTAGACCCAGCCAATTGTTTGATAATCTTGCAGTTAATTTACAATGTGTCACTCAGGCATCCTTCACCTTTAATGCAAATTACCAGTGTATGCAATTAATGAATTGTTTGTTGCTGGCTGTTTACGATAGTCAGTTCAAAATATTGAGGAACTATAAATTAAGTCCCATGGAAATCATGGAATTGTTTAGGAAAATGTAGTCATAATGTAGTAAAATAGTATTCTTCAGTTTTTTTTTTTCAGCTGCTGCTAAGTCACTTATTGGAGATCAATTATTTTCAAAACTAGGACAAAAGATAAGATTTTCCAACGAGTTCACCAAGTCCTTAAATTTAATGTCATATTCTGGAAGAAGTTAGGACCGCGTGGTAAGAACAAAAGGGGAGGCTGTGAGACACGGTAGCCGTGGGAATCAAAAAGTTGCTTTCTGAAGAAAAAAATTCCTCCAGGAAACACCAGTGATGATTTTGCGAGGGAAGGCAGTGGCAGAGCCACGTAAGGCTGGTGGGAGTCTCTTTCCTATCCCTGTGAAATATGTTAGAGCTGTAAGTGTTTATATGAAACTAAAAGACCGCTTTGATCTCGCCGCAGTGATGGAGTTGACAACGGCAGCAAACAGTTGCAGAGTCTATCTGTCATGATTTGAGATGCTGAGCTTTAGGAATACCCCAGAGTAGATAAAACTGAGATGAAGATAAATGCGCTTATTTCCTTATGGCTATTCCATTTCGTTGTCATTAGCACGGGAATTCTCAGGCACAAAAAGCACCATATTCAGAAAAAGTCATTCAACATACACCTATTTTTCAAGGCTGTCCACTGCTGAGCAGGAAAGAAAAGGCCATACTTTAAATTTTTTTTGCCTATTGTTTCACCGTCATTCCTCTCACCACTTTTTAGGAGAAAAATAAGGAACAAATTCCTATCATTTAATGCTTTTCTATTAAACCATTGGACACTTCTGAGGCTGTGGTCAACTCCAAGCTCACATCTCGTGCTGCTGACAACTGTAATAGTATCAGTATGGATCCCAGGAGAAGATGCAGTAAATTGAAGCCAAGGAATTTTTGCAGTGTGAGGTCTTGTGTCCTTTACAACTGAAGTGGTTTTTTTGACACCTGTTTGTATGAAAATCAAAGTCAAGGCTCGGTTCAACACTGATCTACAAACAGGGATATATTTTGTCCATTTGACCAGAAATTTGAGAAGTGAATACTTGGTTTGAGGGACACCTAATAAAAACAGAAACTTAACAAAATAAAATTTGACAGGTAATATTCCAGACTCCCTAAATCATTAGCCACTTTTGAACACCTTTTGTTTCCCTTCTAGGGATTGATTTCAGGAATCTATCTGGTAGGGGGGAAACTCCATAAAAAGAAAATGAAATTACAAGATTAAGAACACATCAGAGAACTTTGTCTATTACATGCTTTGTCTTTCATAAAAGCATTACCAAGACAGAAAATAAAACAATGAATGTTGATTTTTCAGAGAGGACAAGAAGTCAAGGATAGAGAAAATCATCTAAGCTTCAATGAAAGGTGGACAAAATGCATGATAAGTTTTATATTATGATGATCTGCTTTCATCATGAAAAGACTTTAAGTCTCTTTTGTAGTACAGAGGTCTTAAAATACAGAAAAGTGAAATGGTCAAGAGGTGAACAGGAAGAATAAGTACACAGGCAAAGGGCAAAGCCCTGCTGCCCATGTCTGGAATAGATTGCGGTGTGGTTTGATTTGAGTTTATATCTGTTACTCAGCACAGAAAATTTTGTAAATGCATAATTAGCATGTCCATTTGACAGCCTACATGATCTGCCAGTACATCTGAGGAAAAAGATCAAAGCAAAGAATTCACAGACTTGTGCATGCAACTATGAAGTAATTGTATGACGTTTTTCAGTTTAACTACAAATTCTACTTGTATGTAAAAATGTCATTTACATTTTTGCAGAAGTTTTCCTAAATTAACTTTCATTATTTATTAATTTAACCTCTTATAATTAGAACTGCTGAGAGATTGACTACAGCAAGGCACTTCCCTATAATTAGAACTGCATTGTTCACGACTGTAGAAGTTTCTCATGTACTCACTCACACCTCTGGTTGTTTGAAGAATGAAGAGGGTGAAAAGAGCTAGAGACACTGAAAATATGAGCACATGTAAATACACATAACCATAATTTTTTCACCTTAAAATCTGAAAGGAATGGCAAGTTCCAAATGAGGGGAAGGAGAGAGAAGAGGGCAGAGGAATGAAAAAAAATTACAATGATATTCAAGTTGAGAAATTGTATCTGAACTTAGGTTTTTATGTGCTTTGGGTACTTTTATACCTCTTAGCCATATCTCATTTTCAAGGGAGAATTCTACTCTGACTTTGGATTCGAATACAAAATTTCACAAGTTCCCACTGGCATGTTTTTGGTTGTTACAACAGGCACTAATATAATGTTTCCTTTAAACTTCTCATATGAAAAATAAGGTAAATATGTTAGCTACTAGCTAGGGGTTTGCCCATAGTTATCACAAGTGGTAAATCATTAATACTCATTAACTTGATTATGTACAAAGAACTGTGAGCTCTGCAAAACATGCTGTGCATCAGAACATCCTGATATGGTTATGAACACTGTGACTTTGCACCCCTAAGAGGTAATAATGGGTGCAAATGAAGGCCAAAAATAGTTTATTTTAAGTGATTTAGATGGTAAAAAGTTATTCTGACATGAAAAAACAGTAGTGAAATGAATGGTAGCCCAGAACTTGTTAAATTATACATCCAGGTTCCTTGGAGGTCTGCTTATATAGCTGTGCATTTCAATACAGGAATAATGACAAATGATAGTTGCATACCATAATAATAATTGCTTTTTATTTATAGTAGTATGAATTACCCCCATTTTATATTGGAATGACAAAGACAGAGATCTGATCGCTGACTTTCCCCAGCAGTTCTTTCAGTGGCAGAACCAGCAATGACTCCATTCTCTTTTAAAAGAAAGGGAAATCATGGATTAAAGGCCTCTTCAAACTACAGCTTTAACTTGATTCCTTTTATTTCATATCAGATGTACTGCATCGTGCATCTGAGTTTCTAATGAGCCCAGCAAAGACAAAAGAATGATATCCTGTTCTCACTGACCTCCCTGGCTACAGCAAATCCCAGGGGTGCAAGGCAGGCAGGCAGGGAGAGCAACCAAAGTTTTTCAAGAAAGATAAGATATTGGGATGGTAAAGCAGCAAAACCTTCCACTTTCCAGATGGAGCATTGTTAATATTCAGGATTTGTGGCACTGTGCTATTTTGAAACAAATAAAACCAAGTAATAAAAAAAGAAGTTCGTTTGCCATATGGCTGTTTATTTCTCTGTGCTGCAGCTCAGAGATAAGTGATGTATGGTTCCTCAATATGGCACATCCACACACTCCTCCCAGGTGCACACAATATAGCACACCTAGATTAACACAAGCCAGACTCCTCTGGATTGCACTGAACATGTGGCATCGTGGCTTAAGGGATTTTCTCCTTCAGCTGAAGTCTGACAGCCACGAGAGGGAAAGATACATTTAGGACTGAAAGGAAGAGTAAAGGAGAAAGAAGTAGGTGGATGGAAAGGCACAAAAGGTAACGTGTGGTTGGCTGTTCAGCATTTTCTAGGTGAAATTAGTGCTCAGGAATGATAGGTTTCTGACAACCCAAACAAAGAAAGATTTGTCTAAAGGGAGAGTGAAACATGAGCAGCAGCATCCCTGGCTCACCACCAGGAGAGCCAGGAAGTTTGAGTGGATGCAAATTTCTGGTACCCAGCAGAGAGTGACCAGAGGATGACAAGACTTCCAGTACACCTCAAACACTTGGAGTGGTGTTCAGGAAGGAGTGTTGCCCATATTAGAGGTATTTCATGGCATTCGACAGTAAAATATAAATGGCATATATACATGCATATATATATATAT
>WBMZ01005925.1:0-32868 GCA_013400975.1 Atrichornis clamosus
AAAATATAAAAAGCAATATCTAGCTAATGTTAAATCAGTTTCCAGACATTTCCTATTCAGCACAAGGCAGCCACAGTAAGTTGGCCTTTCTGTCCTCTCCTTTCTTATCTTAGCATGCATGAGCTTTATAAAAAAAGTTAAAATGAAAGAGACTTGCTAGGATCTTAACATGTGTAACTTAATTTTCCTGAGTTTCTCCAAGTAACCACATCATGGAAATGCCAGCTCTGTCACAGCCACCAGCACTTCACAGGTTTGGAGCATCTGGCTCTGTGTGTCTGCTGTAGGAGAGTGTAGGTGTGTGTTCTCATGAGGACAAACGCATGGCTGAGGATGCCAGTGTTACCTGATAGGTAATTTTATCCTTGCAACAGGACAGTTCAAATCTGGACAGGTGACTTAGAGCAGCTACTTAATTCCTTTTACCTTCTTTAGTCCCGGTTTGAGGTTTTCTGTCTTATTTCTGGGACGTGACTCAAGGTTGGAGTAGGAACACTACACCACTGCCTGCAGACACAGAAGGGTACTGGGGGACAGCACCACTTCCAGTCTCACAGCTCAGTGATCTAAAACTGTGGCAGCAATCTCTTGATGACTGAGGCTTCCCTAGTGCTGACCATATAATTCTCTTGCCAAAAAAATTATATGGACTGAGAAGCTCACTCACAAAGCAATTATTCCCGCACCTTTCCCAGGACTGTTCATTTAGGACAGTCACTCAAGAAAATCAATGACAACATATGCAATCATTCAGATGGCTTTGCAACCAATGAAATCCCAACTAAATGCCTAAAACAAGGAAATAAGGATGTGGTGCCCACAGAAAACCAAAAATATCTTGTTTGGTTTTTTGTTTTGCCTTTTTTAATTGAGATGAGACCTCAGAATTCGTGCAGGTTTCGCTGTGTGGAAAGTTCTAAGCAGGCATCAAGTATAACTTTAGGGGAAGAAGTACTGTAGCTCATCCATTTTAATTCTGGATAACAAGGCAAAACTTATCTCCTGATAGCTCTCTAGCTATTCTGATGATAGGAACCTCAGTACAAAGCACTTACGCTTGCACTTAATTTTAAACCCAGCAGTAATCCTGATTGAATCGACACGTCTACCTTTGTGCTTAAAGTAAAGCATGTGCTTAAGTACCTTTTTGTATAGGGGCCTTAATTACATTATGTGTGTGAGAGGATGTGATAATTTTAGTTGGCTTTCCCAAGAGAGCCTTTAGTTAATAAAATAACCAGGTTTAATACTCCACAGAGTCGTATGGGAACAGAATTGTGCTCCTCCTCCTGAAGCCCAGCACAGGGTAGACTGTAATTTAATTGTTGGAAGCACAGAAAGTGCAGAAATGCTGTATGTCTTAATACTGTACTGCAAGGGCATGTTTGTTTCTATTATGGAATACCTTGGGAAACCACTGTGCAGTGCTACCACTAGTTATTCATAACTATGTTTGAATTTACTGATGTTCAGTTCCAGACTTTACCTGGATAAGGGAAAATAAAGTCCAATTAACAGGATTTTTTTTAAAAGAGAAGGAATGAAAACAAAAGCAAAAATAAAACTCATGTTCTTTCCCAACAGAGTCACCTGCTCCAGTGAGGAATATTCAGCATAATAAAGAGTAGACTAAAATAAAAGTAGGGCAGATCTGTTTGTAAATAGTTTCTTCAAAAACTCCTATTGCCATTATTCTACGATATTATTCTGCGTGCAAAGCAGAGTGTGAGCTCAGCCCGTGGAGTGCATGGCTCTGAGAGACAGTGGTGAGCAGAGGAAGCACTGGTGAACTCCCTGTAGGTCCTCAGACATCATTTCCCCCCTGGGCAAACTGCTGCAGGTGCCGAGGTGACCATTTCAGCCCTTGAGTCTCCACACCACGGCACCAAAACGTTTCCACCAGAACCTGCTGCTCCCAGAGGTGATTGACGCTCAGTTCAGGGCAGGGGTCTGGGCTGGGCAGCCGCAGGCAGGTGGAACCCAAGAGCCAGGTTTTCACCTGAGCCTTGCACTGCACAACTCGCTCTGACAGCTGCAGACTCTGGGAGAGATTTTCTTCTGGTTTTTGGGTACATTTCAAGTGAAAGATGAGTCTTTGCACAACATTACATTAAGCAGTGCAGACCAGAGCTTCTAGAAAGTAGTTTCCTGTCGTAGTTACTGACTTGAGAAGGTGCAAACTGCAGCAACTGTTGTGAAACAACTGAAGCAAAGCTGATTCATATCACACCAGGATCTGATCATTTTTCATCACCGTATTTGTTTGCAGCGGCAAAGTTGATTTTGATTAAATGGCAAAGAGCAACGATTTCTACCACTTGATTAATACATACTGTGTTTTTATGCCATAGACAGGTTTCATGTTATATTCGTTTGACAGCTTCACAGTGTGCTTTTGCTTAAAAAACAGTCCTTAGTTGGTAAAAAAGAACCAAAATATTTTTAATTACCATTAGAAATATATTTAAATAAAAATAAAATTAAAACAAATAACAAAGAAGGAAACAGTATATATATTTTTTTTACAGATTTTTGTTTTTAAAGGAAAAATCTCAGGGTAGAGAATGAGGTTTTAGCCTACTGTTGTAACTTAGGATACGTAGTAATTTAGAATTAAATTTTACAAAGCTAAAGATTAAAAAATTATCCATTAGAAGTGTTAGCTCTAAGGGGCTTCTGAGAAATTTCTCCTTGGTTCTTTTGGGGTTGATTTGTAAAAGGGATTTATGCAGCTGACTGCTACCTCATGCACCCAACTTGCACACTTTAACTCCTCGTGGTCTATCACCAGATGCCAGCTTTGGGTCATCAACCTGCCTGTAGTTCTATAGGAAGAGATATTCCATGTATTTCCTATTGCTTGGAATGCAGCAATCCTCTCGTTGATGGAGGAATGAATTAACAGCAGTGACATAATTGTGTGGGTTTTAACAAACAAAACCAGTGACAACCTGCAGGAGTGCAGTGCAAATGCAGGTCTGGGCTGCAGTCCCTTCACAGACTGCAGGGTGATAGAGAAATTACTATTTTAATAGCTGCAAGTCCAGGAGTGTCCTCCCAAGACGCGGGCAAACAGAGCTGACTGCTTTTCCAATATTGAGTTAATAGTTGTGAGGGTGTGCAAGCCCTCACACGCGATTTTGGGGGAGAGGCTGGATACAACGAGCCTTGCTGTTAGTCAGGAGATTGCACTTAAAAAAGTGATTTTCAATAATGTTACTATTTACAGGCTTAACCTTGCTTCCATCTGAGTCAGCAGCAGACATCCAGTGATTTCAATACTGGAGGCTAAAGCACTCAATACCTTTCAAACCATAAGGTCAGAACACAAATTCTTGATGTAGAGACCCCCAGCCAGCAGGGGAAAGAGGGGAAGAAACCAAAGTCTGTAATGTATATGTTCAGAAATTTGAGACCTCGGTCCATCAGCACCAATTTGCTATTTGAATATGTATAAATTTCTAAGTAATAGAAGAGTTAAGTTACCAAAGGCCATATATATCAGTTTCAACTCAGGTTAAGTGCAGATACACGTAACAAACAGCACCCAACTTCAATCACTTGCGTAGTTAAAGTATTTGAATGGCTTAAATTCAGCCATAGGCTTAAATCTCTAAGGAACAGAGACCAGATTGCCTCTCTTAAAAAAAAGTTTTACATTCAAGATTTGCCTAAATACCGATTAGGCTCCAGGACTTAGATTTAAGGAATAATTTTAATTTAGAAAGACAGAGGTAAAAAGGGGGAGGGAATTCTTTCCTTTTTCTGAAATGGAAAATCACAGACAGAAAGGGCCTCTGATATTCCATGTAACACCCCACACCATCCTCCCCTTCTACCCTCACTGTAAATAGAAGTTCACTCACTGCCACTCACTTCACAGGAATCAACTAATTTGAAAACTGTTCTTACATCTCCCCTCGGTTTTCTGATCTTCACACTAAACAAGCCCAGTCCTCTCAAATTTGCTTGTAAGACATTTTTCCATAGGTCTTTGATCATCTTTGTCACTTTCCTGTGGACTGCTCCTGCTTTCTTCACATCCCTCTTAAAATGTTGTAACTTGAAGAGGAGATCAGAGTTGAGGGCTTTACCAGAAAATTGAAAATATTACATGCTGTGACTTATATGCAACACTTCTTTTTATATGTGGTAGTACAAGTGGTTAAAATTATTAATTTATGTACAGATTCTTTTCCCTTATAACCCCAAAATAATTTGTGGCAAATCTGCTGTGCCCTCCCTCATCTTACATTTGTGCAGAAATCAAGAGTTTGGTCACAAGGATAAAAATAAGCATAACTCCTTGGCCTGTGCCTTATTTAACCAGCTCTTATCTTTCCAGACTATGATTCTAATTTGCTAAGACTGTTTTGAATTCTAATCCTGTCCTCCAGAGTACTTGAGACTTGTCCCGACTGGGTATAATCCACAAAAAATAATGCATATATAAAAATAATGCTCAATTCCACCCTTTATTGCTAAAAATGGGGAATAATACCACACCCAGGAGAGGTCAAAGCATGACCCCTCCTTTTCTACATTGCTCCAGTTTAAGAGAAACCCACCTAGAACCGGCTGATTTTTTTTTTTAATTCATTTTTTTTAACTTGTTGTGCTTACAATACTTGCCCATTTTGCATTTTCTTGGTTTATTTATGGCAACATCTTTCAAATCATGTCAGCATCAGATGGTGACTCACAACCACTTCATTCCATGAATCCTGTTACCCTGCCATTGAAGGAAAAGTGATTGGTTTGACAGCTTAGCCTGATGTATCTGTCAGTGGTTACTTATCACTTTTACATCCTTTGCTTACAGGTGAGTTGAGTATTGCTCCTTATCTATTTGGCCTAAGAGTTTCTTTATCTGCAATTCTCCCCTGTTTAAAAATCAGATACTACGTTTGCCCATTTCCTGTATTCTAGATTTCCAATAATTCTCTTATTTTCCTACTTACCCATTCTAGATTATTTCAGCACATCCAGAAATAACAGGAAAAGTTCATATTTTTCAAAGGAATCTCTAATTTATTATTTGCTTATATGAATCTCTTATGTCTTTGTGGTGGAGAACTTTTTTTTTTTTTTTTTGTTAGGTGAAGATGAGAGAAGGAAAAACCCTGGGAATTCAATATCATCTTTTAGCTAATCCAGTAGCTNTTTTGTGGTGCTTTTTTTTTTTTTTTTTGTTAGGTGAAGATGAGAGAAGGAAAAACCCTGGGAATTCAATATCATCTTTTAGCTAATCCAGTAGCTAATAAGGGAACTAATGGAGTATTCTACTTGGCAGAATCAAAATTAGCAGCATCTATCCAAACATATCCCAACAACTTAACTGAAGATAGGGGGATCACTTTAACTTACATATATATTTGTATTTATATATATATATATATAAAACAAATTACATACTGAGCACTTGAAAAATCAAACTAGCAGGAAGATAAAATAGCTTGAGAACTATTTCAAAAACAACTTTTAACATCTGTAAAATTCTTAAATTCTTGGCAAAAAACTACCTTATACTTTTTTCTTAGTACTGCAAACACAGTAATTACTGTTCTGTGCCATTTTGCTCCCAACATATTATGGTAAATATTTCACATCTATTTCTTTTTGCACTTTCTCCTTTACTGAGACCTGTGCAAAAGTGAATTTAACATAATGCAGAAACATCAGATAGGAAAGGTTGTCCTTTGTATTTGGTGGTAGCAATTTATACACAATTCATGATGGTTTCTCTGCATTTATGTGTATTTGCAATTTTTTAGAATATTTTATAAACAAAGGAAGAAGGCATGTAAAAGTGTTGGAGTAAACTTGGTGACATGGTAGGGCTTTTACTTTTTTCAGCCTGATGAGCAGAGAGGTTTGGGAGTAGGAGGGAAAGGATCTGTAATAGTCATCCAACACCCGGAAAGTTTCAAAATTGCCAAAAGTAAAAACCAAATAAAAACCCACCACTGTAACTCTGCATTATCACCCTAAGTTTCCTGGCCCACTTAAGACTGCACCCTGGAAACGAGGAGTTCATAAATGTTAAATTAGACAGACTTTGCTCTGTGATGCAAACCATGGCTGTGACCTAAAGCAAGAATATAGAATGCCTTTCAGATAGAGAGTCTGTCACTCTCATTCCCTTTGATGCTCTTCTTTCACTTTCAGGAGCAGAGCACAGGGAGTTAAGGTTTGTGGCCTGCTCCCCTGTTGTCCCTCATTTTGCAGGCACTGAAATCCAGATGAAACCTCGAGCCGCACAAGCAGCACACACACGAAATCCCCTTCACTTTCATCAGCAACTTTTTCCTTTATGAAAGTTACCATCAGAGAGCCAGTGAGCCTTATTATACAGTCCTGCAGCTCTTGTTACCACACAGCCATTCAAAATGAAGCATTATAGAAACCCCCATAAAAGGTTCCTTCATCTGAACGAGCACTCGCCAAGGTCCTTTCTTCCTCCCACTTTGAGGTGCAGTGGAAGTGAATGAGTCTCTGCGGGTGCTCTGCCTCCTGCAGATCACAGGGGCCTCTCTGGCCCCTCCTAACCTTCCCAGTCATTTTTACTCTGGTGGCAGCATCCCTGCATAGACAGGGAAGGCTGAGTCAGCAGCCCAGACCTCTCATCCCTTTGTTAGGAACTTGCCCATAAACATGAGCTGCAGGCCTGTGTTCCAGCAAACTCCTCTCTGTGTCAAAATTACACATGTTTATCACACGGCTGGGGTTCCTGAACGTGGCCACAAAGCTTGCAGCCTCTCCTCTAACTAAAAATAGTTTAAATCTAAACAGGAAACTGGACTTGGATGTGGTCAGAACCCCCTGAAACACGTGCAGTGGGGGGCTGTCCCAAGAAGAAAGGGAGAGGTGGTTCACTCCCTCCTGCTCCTCACTGAGTACAACACAGCTGGGCCATATTTAACCTCTCAAGGACATATCAAGGTTGATGTCTTCAGAAATCAACATAAGACTGTAGACTTGTTTTATTTCATGTCTGCACCCTGATTAGACTGCTGTGTTTTCTTGGGAAAAGGTACCAAGAGCGATAGCATTGATTTTGGGACTGATGGGAATCCACTCTGGAGATGTCTGGATCCCAGCCTATCCTATTGTCCCTACTGCTGCTTCTGCTTCTGCTTCGAGGACGCAACTGGAGACGAATTACTGGTCTTAACTTCCTAATTAAGGAAGAGCTGGAGGGAATACATCATGGGCAGTAGGGGAAAAAAAATGAAGGAAAGGAATTTTTTTTTTCCTGGTTTATGCTTCAAATGATTCATGGCCTGCAATACATCACATGCAGTCCTCGTTCAACAAGATTCTCAGGCAAGTGTATTGCTTTAACTTGTAACCTTTTCTCAAAACTGAGGGAAAATTGAGTAGAGTTTCATTTCAAAAATGAAAGTCTAAGGAAGACAGAAGTTGGACCCGAGAGGAACTGTGTTTGTTATACTGTTTTCAACACTTGTTAGAGATAGTTTTTTCACATGACTCATTTGAGGCTGATCCCCTTTAGTGGGACTAGAGATTGATGTGTCTATCAGTTCAGAAACATGTCTTGTTTCACTGGGACTTTAACAAGTCTGTGAGATCTAATAAAGTTTTTAGGGATGCAGAAACCATAAACAAAACTGAAGTAAACTACTCTTAGCTGTGATCAACTTCATGCCCACGTAAATAAATTCCATGACCTGAGGGTCCATCATATATAAGTATCATCCATATAGCCTTGTTCATAAGACAACAGACCTAGAATTAGAACAGAATTAATGCTTTCCTTCTCTTCTGTTGCTGTAATTTCTACAAAACTGACAGTTTGCTGAAGATGGCTTCAATTCTGCACCCCTATCATCCTACTTCCTCCCTTAAAAAGTATCAAGAAATATTTATGACATGCAAAAAGGCTTCCATTTCTAAGGATGGGAAATATGTTCAAGTTCTTGTAAAAAATAGAGCATTACACTTGGGTTTTCATTTAAATGTGATTTCTGAAAACTAATAAAAAAATTAGAAATGTTGGTGCACAGAAAAATGACAAGTGAGAAAAAAATGTATATAAAAATATCCACAGGATAGCATGGGGAACTAAATGGGGGAAAATTACTTTTGCTTTGGAGAGAGCATTATGTAGGCAAGGCAATTTTATTAACACGGTTGGATAAAATATAAAGGGTTTTCCTAATCTCAGAGACTTCAAAAGAGACTTTTTTTGAGACAATATTAATATCAAAGCCAGTTGTCACTATTATTAAAATGTTCTTTGCTCTTCATTAGTCACAAATGATCCCCTCGACTCACAAAAAGGTACTCGGTAAATTAAAAGCTTTTATGTAACACTCCAACAAAAGTTGAATGACTCCAGAGTTAAAAGGCAACTCTTGTGTCTGTCAATATTCAAAGTGGTACCCAATTTTTTTTTTTTCCCTTTTTTAAAGCAGCGATTTCCTTAGGGTATTTGTTCATTTATAGATCTATTAAGAGACTGATGAGGAATGGCCGGTTAATGAAATGCTTTGTCGTTCTGAGTTCTCACAAGCAATCATTAAAGGCCTGATTTTGCATTGTGGGCAGCCTGCTAGTGCCATGTAAAATCCCTCTGGAGGATAAACAGGTCTATCCATCTCCAGGGCCGAGCAAAGCCCAGATTTATGTCTGTGTGAGGGCAGGGTGGTAATTCCTTGTGCTGGGTACTTTTCCTAGCGCACTCTGCCTGAGCACTTCAAAAGAGTTTGTTTGCTGATCGTGTTAGCCAGAACACAGCTCATCCCCGCAGTGGGCTGCATTGTGAGGCTCTTAATCGCTGTTTAATTGCAGCCTCACACTGCTGAACTTCATGGGAGCTCCTCACCCACTTGCATGGGGTGAAAGACTGGGGGATAGGATTATGGGATTTTCTTAATGTAGACTCAGAAATCCCACACATGATGCGGGGAAGTCACTGTGCTTTGCCCACCACTGGATGTATGCAGTTGCTTAGGGTTTCCTTTCCAATGAGCCAACTTTCTGAGGATGAGATGTGGGGGCTGAGGATCCACTGTTGACTTTCATTTTCAGACAGCACTGTTGGTGATACCATTTGCCTATTGTGTCTTTGCTTTCAAGGAAGCAAAGCTGGAATGGTGGAGTCAACACTGAGAACCAGATTTCCAGGATTTTGTGGCTGCCCTGACACTGATTTGCCTTGTGCCTTCAGCTCTATCACTTTTCCCCTCTGTGCCTCAATTTTTCTATTTATAAAATGGGAAAAGAAACGGTGGGCTAAGGCTGAATTAATACCTTTAGACTGCAATAGAAAGGTAATATAGTAGTACAAAGTATTAATTATTATATTATCTCTCTCTCTCTTTTTAATGGATTTATATTTAATTCAGTTACAGAGAGACACTTTGTTCGCATAATAACATTTTCTACTGCCTTTGAGGCTCATAGGAGCAAGCTTGTGGGAAGGAAACTGGTAAGTGTTTGAATTTAGAAATGTTGCTGGTTTCAGTGTATTTAAAATGCTGTTGAAGTCGGGACGATTTAAATGTGTGAGATTTCAAATGTCTCATTGACACACATCGCAAATTCCTTCATTGCCTGAGGGAGCTACAGCAAAAGGAAAAGTTGGAGTCTTTTAGTTTCACAGTTAAGGCAGCTTTTTGTAAAGTGAGTTAATGATGGAGCATTTGCCTGTGCAGTTGTAACAGAGCAATCTGTCACCGTGAGAAGACTCCTGGGGTGACTACCAAGACATGTTAACCAGCAGTGGTACCTCCACTGTACATGACCCGTTGCTCACTCCGGTGTTGCAGTACATTCCAGCCAGATTCCTGAGCGAGTAACGGGAAAGGATCCCTGTTTCAGACAGACACGGGCCAAACTCAGCCTGTAAAAGCTAAGGGCGATGGAGCTCTGCCGAGGAAAGCAAGCTGAGGGTCTGTCCAATATCCTTTTTCTGTCCTTGCCCCAAGCGTGCAGACGAGGAGAGGTGCATCTGCTGTGCTTTGCCACCGAGCTGGCTCCCCTGGCTGTCCCCTCTCTGCCGCCCCTCCACGCTGCACTGGGGACACGCTGTAAGCACACACTCATTGATCTTTACTCCATCTGGTGACACGTACAAATCTGCTGCCACCGCACCGTATGCTAATGCTCACATGGAAATGAATGGGATGCACTGAGGCACTCCAGGCTGCACTTTACCCGCCTGTATTGCTGGATGCATTTATTTGGGAATATGCTGGTGAAACCAGCCTTCGGGGCCCACCTCCATATCTCAGCTCCAGAACAGCATGAGATTTTCAGGTATGTGAACTCCCCCGTACTAGAACCCATTTTCTTGGCAAAGGAACCAAGGTTTCAGGGCTGGAAAAAGCTACCGAGTGGTGTGACAAAATTGTTGGCCTGGGCATAGGGCAGTCAGGACCAGAGTTTGTGCCTTAGTTAGGCACAGATATCAGCCTGTTGGGTTCAAGGTCACATTTTGTGTTAAAGAGACTGTATCACTCTTTTAGTTATGCTGGATGGAACACGACTGACTGGGTCTCTGCCATTCATGTCTTCCAAGATGATGGAATATTAAAGTGGATGCACTGGACATTAGTTACAGAAAAAAAGCCAAAGTGAAACAAGAAAACTGTTTTCCTACCTTTCTGCCTTCATTCTGTGTTAATGGAATATGGCTGGAAGAAACACGTCTCAAAAATATGGAGTGATATTCCTTGTGAAAGTTTCTATGGCAGTCAACAACCAAATCCTCCATCTGATTCACCAAAGCCAGAATTTCAGCTGATGTCTATGCACAAATTAAAAAGCCAAAACAGAAATGAAACAAATCCGATATATCTCATGTTGTCCTCCAGCTCCCAGAACATAACATATCCCATATATCTTATATTTTTTCTATTTTCTGAACTCTGGAATTAAAGCTGCTGGTTGTGAATAATGTTTGAAACAAGAGACCCAGTGCCTAGTAACTCTTTCAGTGAATAAATTCTTCCTGATGTCCAACTGGACGTTCTCTGGCACACCTTGAGGCATTTTCCTCTTGTCCTGTTGGAAATGTGATGGCACACCCCTGTCTCTGTAAACAGAAACTCAGCCTCAGGAGATTCCTTGTGGGGTCAATCCTACTTTGTTTCTGCCAAGATCCTGCCCAAGGACTGAAAAGTGAGTATCTTTTCATGCCACACTGCTCTGCACGCAAAGAAATTCTTTGTTCCATGTAGAAAAATGAACAGTGTCATTTTATCTGTAATTTTCCCCCATATTCTCTACAGATACCAAATTCAACAAACTCTTTTTCTTTCCATCCCTAAGAGTCTGTTCTAAACTTATTTGCTTGTGTCATCCAACTTGCCCAGTTCTTCCCCATGAAACGACCCCCCAACATTTCAGATAAGCTCTCACTCCATGTGCTCTGTCACGGATTCTCCATCCACTCTGTGTCCCCTACCTGAGTTTCTCTGTGGCTCAAAAAGAGGCAGCACGTGCCGTGGCTGATCTGGTTCATCAGGCACGCTGACTGATTGATTTGCCAGCCAGCTGAGATGAAAGAGCAGGGATGACTGCTGTTTTCCCTGTTTTTCCCTCAAGGAAATCATTAAAAATGGTGCTCTTCTACCAGCATTTGCAAAAAATACCAACTGCCAGAAGACTTGAAGGAACTAAGACCCCTATCCTGTCTAAGATTTGAATGAAGTTGACTCATAGGAGTGACTGACAGGCAGATTAAGCTATTTTTATTTTTAGCTAGGTTCCTAAGAAAAAATATCAAGTTGAAGTATTTTAGACAAAGAGAATCTGAAAAGAAGCTCAAGGACCTTTTCCATTTTGGCTCAGTTTTTTACACCATCCTTAATTTGACATATCTAATTATACTCTGTGTGTTCTGATATGGAGCTGATAAAGGGTATTTGTTTTTGTAAGACTGGACATTTAAGCCCTGAATGCTGCTGGGACTTCCAGATGTCACTGCAGTAAAATGAAGTAAAGGCAACCTTATGAAATTTTTTCTGAGATGTAACACATTCCCACACCTGAAGGGAATACAGATTCTAAGGTACATTTTACAATTAACCAGAATGTAGAATCACAGAATCTCCTGAATTAGAAGGGACCCACAGGGATCATCAAAGCCCAGCTCCTGGCCCTGCACACCCCAAGGATCACACTATGTGCCTGAGAGTGTTGTCCAACCACTTCTTGAGCTCTCTCAGGCTTGGTGCTGTGGCCACTTTCCTGGGGAGCCTGTTCCAGTGCCCAACCACCCTCTGGGTGAAAAACCTCTTCCTGATATCAAAGCTAAACCTTCCTTGACTCAGCTTCCTCCTGTTTCCTTGAGTCCTGTCCGTGGTCAGGAGAGAGATCAGTGCTCAGCCCCTCCTCTTCCCCTCGTGAGGAAGCTGTAACAGCACTAAGGTCTCCCCTCAGTTTCCTCTGGAAGGAAAGAAGAATGTTGGAAAGCAAAGCAACATTGCAGGGAAGCCTATGCTCTCTGGATCTTCAGCTTCCCTAGTGCCCGTCTCTTATCACTCTGGATCAGCACATTCCCTGGGTGTTGGGCTTAGCTTAACTACTGAAATCATCCCTGCTTTTGCAAAAGCAGAGCTGCTTAATGCCTGTTCACACCCCGCTTGGTTCAGGCTATCTTGTGTTCTAATGAACATATCACAGCTATAGCTCAGAGCTCCCCATATTTCCAAAAAGCATATGTTAAACAATGTAAGCAAAGAGAAGCCCTAACAGGCTTCACTTGTCCTAACAGTCCATCTGTTTCCTGCTCCCCGCTGAGCACATCTCTCTTCCTGGTTCCCTTTCAGGTGCACTCTTACCTTATGTAACGTGCCTTTTATTGGAGATTCATGCTGTGACCCTGTCAGAATTGCTACAGCAGGGGTGACCTCGGTAATGACTGTCCACAGCCTGCCAAGCTAAGTTGGTCAGTGTTAGCTGATTAAACTTTTAACAACATCCCCTGTGCGATAAAGGGCAAAATGACAACTTTGCCCATCGTCAAGGTGTCTGTATAATAAACTAATTAGTAAACCACACAGTCTGTGGAGCTTTTAATGAGTGCTATCGTCTGGCCTCTGTAATAAAAACCCAGTCTGCCCCCTTTTGGGATTCAATTAAGGCACAGACTGTCATATGCTTGGCCTGGCTGATCAATGAATCCATTCCGACCTTTGTCGGAGCGGTTTGCAAGGTCACTGGCAGCAGTGAGGGGAGCCAGCCTGGTGCTGGGGAGACAAACCCAACAGGCACCAGTATCAGCTGCTAATGTCCTCCAGCTCCTTTGACTTCAGCACAAGTTTCCCTCAGACAAAGGTTAGCTGAAAGAGAAGGTGGTAATATGCATATATATAAAATTTAAATAGATGGAGAGCAGTTCTTCTGAACAGAAAGGTTTCCCTGTTATTTAAAAAGTTCATTAATTCCTTCACATCTGCATATATGTAGACACCTGTGGGGGTTTTTTTATGCACCACAATATGCTGCCAAATATTTGCTCTCTAAACTGTGTTTATTGCTGTGATCCCGATACACAAACAGAACAAACTTAGTAGAGTATCTCCAGATTATACAAAACACTCTCCTTTTGAGGTCCTTGCATACAAAGAATACTTATCACTCTACAATTCCAGAAGGGGTTTATAACCACTGAAACAATTGTGATGCTACTCCATTGCAGCAGAAAACATTTTAATTTTACACACAGGAAAACTTGCTGTTAAAAAAATAAATGGTCAGACAGGCAATGACCAAACCAGATGCCCAAGAACTGCAGCGAAGGCATCTTTAAAAGTAAAGGTTTCAGTCCTTTCACCTCTGACCTCCATCCTCAGGAGGGTGAATGGGAAGCAGAGGACTAGTAGAGGGAAGACAAGACCTTTAGTGTCATTATCACCTGGCCTGATCAGTGACTGAATACCTGAGCTCCAGGCAAGCTCTGTCCACAGCCACACTGCCACCACAGTAGAGCCAAAGATGCTCTTGGATTTTAAGACTGCTGTAGCAGCAGTCGGGAACCTCCAGACCCTCCAAACACGGCTTCCTGCAGATGAGAGGAAAGCACTACATTAGGTGTTTCCTATTCTGGAATGTGCATGCAACCAGAAGAGCAAAAACTGGCTGGAGTTTGTGGATTCATTCTGCCCAGGTGAGAATCCTGACCTCTAAACATTGGTCTTCCTCTTCTGTCCAGTTCTTTTTTCATTCTGATTGAATAATCTCTCCTCTGCCACCTCATAGTATTTTATAGCCTGGGGACTAAGGAGGTGTCTGAAAGGTAATTTTTAACTGCCATGATGCAAAAAAGGAAAAAAAAAAACTGGTCTCAATTATTCTGCTGATTCAGAAACTGAGCAATCTCTGGGCACAACCCACGTGAATTTGTAGCAAGAGACCAAGTTTTGTTGGTCTTACAACACCAAAAAACCAGAAACACGAGGTGATTACAGTGATACAACAGTGATGCCTAGTATTTGTATTCCTGCTATTTGCATTCCATTAGAGATGGAAAACAAAGGAAATGGAGAACTTTGCCTTTTCTAATTTAAGCAAAATTGCACTTACGTGCTATCCCTTGGTTATTCAGTTGCAGCAAACAGTTTACTTAGTTATCAAACAGAAAGTCTATTAAATATGGGGTTTCGTTATTATTATTATTAATCATCACTACTCCAGTGACTCCATCCTGTGCCCCTCTGAGTCCCTTCCTGTTTTCATCTGTCGCTCCTGCATGTAACCAATCTTGCACTGACACCATGATTCCTACCTCTGGTACCTCTGTGTTCCTCTCTTACCAGAACTGCTACAAGTCACAGAAACCCGGTGCCATTTGAGACACATTTTCTGTACACCCACACCTTTCAGCAGCAAGGCCCTCATCCCAGCTCTTTGCCAGAGCTCAGGAGTACCCTGCAAAATTCCTTCAGCTTCTGCCTCAAAACCACAAAGGAAAAGGTGCTCCCAGCCTGGAGTGGGTCATGAAGCAGAAGACAGGTGAAGCACTAACCAAAATAACAGAATTCTGCATTTTCAAGCAAATTCAAACAGTTATTTCTGCTGGGGCCAGCCTTGCTCTTCTACAGCAGCCCATCACACACCAGCAGGAGGTTTTTGGTGTCGTGGCTGTCACTCTGCTTTCCTCCTTCCAAAAGCAGCTACAGCAATTAGTTTCAGAATTTAGCCTGTTAAGGTGATTGAGAGGTAAGGAGTCACTCGAAGGGGAGATTTGTAAAAGAAAAGAAGAAAATGCAAAGACCAGCTTACTAAAAATAAATCTGAGAATAGTTTTCTTAATTTTGGAGTTCAACTAGGAAAAAAAGAACACTTAATCAAGTGTTGTGAATTTTTTTCCTCTTTGAGTAATTCAACACTTAAAACAGGAACATTATAAAAAGTCATTGCTTATGAAAATTAACAGAGTCAAATCTGAATTTAGATTTCAATGCCTCAGATTGAAGACCTTTGAACATCTCTGTGAATTTTTCACTCAGGATGTGCATTTTGGTACTGTCTTCTGCTGTTTGTGAGACGGCTACAGGGCACTGGAATATGTTTGTTTCTGTTGTTTAATTTTTTTCAAGCAATAATCTGTGACAGAAGCTAACCTATTTTGATAGTTCTAATTATGTTGCACAGATCTCTAAGATAAGTTGTAAGTTGTGTTTATCAACATGGTCTTATCAACACCAAGACTCTGTAGGCATATACATAAGTGTAGCAGTATGTTATAGAGAAAAACTTCAAAATTTTACAAAGAAATAAACAGTGGTATAAATAGATGTAAGATAAATTTAAGATTTAAAAAGCTTTTTGTTAAAGTATAGCTTAAAATATTCTGATTGTTATTCTCCCTTTCATTCTGCCCCAAGAATTTGAAACTGTTTGAGAGAAAATAAACAGTAAAGTAATTGTATAATGTTTCATGGTATCATTTCGGAGTTTCTCAGATGTCCCTTTACATCAGCTGCTCATTTACAGTCCTAAACTTAGAAATAACAAACATCACACTTACAACATAACTTGATGCTGTCAAGTTAATTCTTACCAAATGAACAAAGCTGTTTTGAGAATTTACTGGCCCAGACCCCAACTGCAATTTTGTAGCTTTACTGAGGGGGTGACTGTGTGCAATCCAATGTTAGCTCTTGTCTGTGGTGAAATTCGCTTTTACTTGGCTTTGCTGGTGGCTGGAACAGTACTCAGAAATGGATTAATAGGCAAGAAGACATCATGGAGCTAAAGGACTTGTGCCTCACCTCAGTCATGCTCAGACTTTGAGCAGTTTGACTTTTTGACTGACGGAATTCCCATGGACACTCATCTGCAGCACGGCTGCACCCAGTGCTAGAGATGGGAAGAAACAATTCCCATCCCAACAATTCCTGTGCTGAGAGTGCTGCAGGCTTTCATTGTATTCAATCATTATTCACTATGGATCTCTCCTCCCCAGTCCCATGAAAACCAGCTCTTCTTCACAGCTGTATTAAGTGGCAGATGATCGAATAATATAAAATATCTCTCTACCCTTTTCAGTCACGTTGCAGAAGAATAGACAATATTTCAGGAAAACTCTCTGAAGATGCATACTAAAGATCAAGACAGTAAAAATAAATATACCATAAGCTAAATCTTTCTTTTTTATGCCTTGCAGAGGCATTTTGCATCAGTCCTTAAGCAGCTGTGGCTGTGCAAGATGTGGTTTATCCACAAGGGTCCTCTCTCCACAGAGTGCAGCTGGGACAGGCAAAGCAGGTCCAATTACATTTGATCATGGGAGATGTGAAATAGAAAGGAGGCATGGCAGAGCATCCTGACTCGAGAGAAGGCAAAATATCTTAGCTAAATATAGATTAGATGAAGGCTTGAAGCTGGTCCAACTTTTGAGAAGGGCTGGAAAGGCCTGAGTGGCGCCGAGATGGCTCAGAGACTGCTCTTGGTGTCTCACCATAAAAAACTAACATTTGATCAGTCTATTTAGGTAGCAACTGATCCACACATTCCTGTGAATATTCATAACTATTCCTAATTTCAGCTGAGTTCATTAATTTGGTGTCTGAGTGGCTCTCTAGTTCAGCAGTAGCCACAAGAATTGCTCATGAATTTTGTCTGGCAAAAGGTTGGTGAATGAGTAAATCGTGTGTGTGCAACACAAAGCTTTTGTCATTTTTATTTTCTTTTAAATGAATATTGTGCAGTATTTGGTGTGAAAGACTTATTGGGAAACTGCAGCTAGGTAAAAGGAAAAAAAAAAAAACAAGAGGCAGAAAAGTATAAAAAATTAGAACTTTAACAAACTCTCCTCAAGTGTTTAAAAAAAGCTCTGAAAGGCTGCTCACATGGATTTACTGATAAAATCAAGAAGCTGAACTTTTTCTCAAGTCAGCTACTGCTTCTTTACAAGAAAGCTTCAGATTTTGCTGCTTGGGTTTCAGTATGAAGGGAACGCTTATAAGAGATTAATTTCTTAATCAAGGTTTTATATACAATTCTGATTTAACATTCTTGAAATTTCACCAATCATAGTTAAATTATATTCATCAGTCGGCTCTTTAGCTCCTTCAGAATAACTCTAAGTACAAGAGGCTGTGAATTTCTAAATCTTCAGGAAAAAAGGACTGCTGAAAGACATTTGAGCAACGATTTTCTGTGGTTTATCACCAGCAGTTGCCTTTCTATTGGAAAAGGAAATGTTTTATAAAAATTGACCGTTTTAACTTCACACCACCTCAGCAGACCGTGACGCTGTCATCCTTTTAAAATGGAGACACTCAGACAAGGTTTTTCATGGGTTTGACAACATTTTTTCTACTCCCATGCTGAGGTACAGGAGGCTTGATTTGAAAAACTACAGAACATCAACTCCAGCACAGATCTGCAGTTCAAGAAGCTGCTCAGTGACCATGGAAAAATCATGACCTGCAGATGCTCTTCCAACACGACCTTAGTGGCTTGCCCAAAGCCAGCTAGAGAGATACAATTACTGCTGAAACATGAGTTTGTGACATTGAACAGGGTTTTTTAATGTTATTATGTATTTGTATCGTGCTAAAATTGAAAAACACTCTAAAGAGTAGGTCACCTCCCAAAGACACTTTCTTACTGCTGTCCTGCTTTTCCCTCCTGTTTTTCCTTCTGCATATAGGGCATTATGGCACTTCATTGTGGTGTGTGGTGTGAGATCCACAGCCCACAGGAAGATGTCTGCTCAGGAATCCAGATTTGCAGGGGCACTTCGGTCACTTTTCACCTTTTGCAGGGTCTGAGCTGATTCAGCAGGGCACCGTTGAGCTAACAGAGTATCTTAGGACATATTTTACTTAAAATTGTGCTTAAAATTAAGTGCCTTGTACTTAAATATGTCTTTAAGTTTTTACTCCAGAATTCAGGTCCTGGTATGTAAATTGTGTTAATGAATTGTCTGGAAACTTCACAGATATATATCTAAGTAGACAAGAGAAGAAAGGCACTGCAGAATATCCACATCACAGAAGACAAGCGTGTTTCTAAGACAAAATCACACAGGTTTTTCTGGCATGAGCAGAAGAGCAAGAACATTTCCTTCAGCAAGCCTTAGCAATGCCAGCTGCACCCGCCTGCCAAAGGTGCAGATCCCAGCTGCATCCCAGGAAGGCACGCAGAGTGTGCTGCATTCCATGAACCTCAGGCTTAAAGGTTTTCCTGAATCAGGGCCTGAAGGAGGAAGTTTCCTTTCCCTGCCTCTGAAACAACCAGCAGGCTACTCCTCTAAGATCCTCTCCCATCTACTGTTTAACCACTCTCACTTTGTTCTGAGCTTGCTCACAAAGCCTTTATCTTATTTGTCAATGTTTGATATTAAAATAAAAAAAGGTATTAATCTCTGCAGTGACCTTTCTGCTTTATTTCTCCTGGAAGGGGATGCTGCATCTTTTGTAAGTAACTTCAAGGCAAGATATTATGCGGCATTCAAACATATGGCTTTTATCCAGTTAATCATTGTGCATTACCTACTTTCATCAATGTTCAGAAACTTAATTCCAGGATTACTCATTTCCCCAAAAACCCAAATAAGAAAATCAGAAGAATAGACCCAAACAATAGAACTTTTATACCAGGATAATTAGAAAAGGAACCTATTACCCAGGATTATAATTACTGACTAACATATTAAATGACCTTTAACATTTACCTTAAGCCCTAGATTTCTAGAAAACCAGAAAGGTTATGAATGCCATATTAGTAATCTTTAATCTTTATTACTGCTGTGGACAGAATTTTAATGATTTTTAAATAGGCAGCGGTCACTAACATATCCCTATTAAAATAAAAAAAATCTCATAAAAAATTAAATGGATTAAGACTTCAAATGTACCATCATCAAAAGTATTATCTAATTATGGAGTTCAGTGAACAGGCCAAGTGAAATGGTTGGTAATATTAGTTACTTACCACATGGGAATGCCCGGGATTTATGCACAAATAGATTCTGCTTCTGTTGCAACATAGTAATTAAGAATTTGTCAGGGAAATTTGACCCTCTAGGGTAGATATTACTTTGTAAAATAAGAATGGCAGAGCACTAGTCTCCTTGCTGCACATAATTTAACTTGATTATTTATACATCAAAGGGAGTCTGCAGTGACTGCAGTATAATATTTAAGTAGAGGGATATTAGAGGAAGAAGCATCTAGTGAAATCTTTTTCCCAAATCTCCGTGAGAAAATAGAGGAAATTTTCATAAAGCATTTCATTTTGCATATAAATTGGTGCCTAGATTGTGCCTGTGAATTTACTGCTGTCAAATTTAATTTTTCTTTAATTCTTCAGGCCCAGATGTGAAAAGCTCTGTGTGCAGGCTGCAATTTTCAATGCTTACAGGTAGCACCCGGATCGATAATGTGTCTTTATGAGAAATTACCATTAATGCTATTGAGTATGCATTTTGCTTTATAGGATAATAAGGTAATATGAAATGCCAATTCATTCATTAGGAGAAAGCTAAGTGCTCAAACGAAATGGGTGACAGGTCTGAAAAAAGATGTAGTTGTGGGCAGGAAGTCAAGAATGGATTTTTAATGACCTAATACCAAAAGGTTTTTACCACTTATTTGCATTTGCTTCCTATAAACAATATTAACTTTAAAATAAAAGTGCTTGAATATTTAAATTGCAGTAAATTATTCCACTCGAAGAGGCTATTTGGAAATGTTAGGTGTCTGAGAAACTCTCCGCCTAGCCTTTTTGAAAACCACAATGTGAACTCATCTGGTATAAAAATTAAAGCAAAACTCATTTAAATTGGCAAGCATAAAGAGAGCATGTAGTGGGCATGACCAAAAAGCCAGAGGTTAGTATGTGAAAAACAAACAAATAAAAAGGTGCTTTAGCTCTTTGTTCTAAATACAATGTTCTGCCAGCTCAGTAAGGTAAAAATTGCAGGTATTGAAAAGAAAACCCAAAGAGTTTGTCCGGAGAAAAAAATCCAAACTAAACGCAGATCCTGTTATTACTGTTCAAAAGAAGGCTGCAGCCTCCTTCGAGTACAATACCAAAAAAAAAAAAAAAAAAAAAAAAAAAAAAAAAAAAAAAAAAAAAANAAAAAAAAAAAGACAAAAAGAAAAAGAAATATTGTGTGAAAGTCTGTTCATAAAGTAAGAAATTAATTGATTTCTAGATACATTATCTGAAACCATGACCACAAGAAAGAGAGTTAATAGACTTTTCCAAAACTACACTAGCTTTTTTTTCCCCCCTGAAGTCCTAACTCACTTTGCCGAGTTTTACAGTTTTCATGGAGTTGCTTCCCCTCTTTTTCTCTGCACTGGATCCCCCACACGTGATCCTGGGGCACAAGCTGTGCCAGGGGACCCTGCCAGCCGGACCCCGCACAGGATCCCGCACAGGATCCCGCCTGATCCCCCAGGCTGGAGCCAGGGGGAGGCTTCTGTGTCTCCGTGTGGACAGGACCAGAGCCTTCAGGAGGTGGCTCTGAGTGACTTCCGTGCCTGCAAGCAGAGCTGGCTTGTCTTGGAGCAGTACCCCCTGGCAGGGATACGCCCCCATTCCCTGCCCCATGGAAAGCCTCTGCCAGCCACAGCCTCCTACAAACTTCTGACACAAAAATGCAAAGTTTTGCCTTACTGAAGTAATTTATTAGGATGGACCACAAGACAGGAGAAGGAAGGAATTCACAAGCCTGCCCAGTGAAAAGCACGTTTATGTTCTCCAGGTTTTCTCACTCCCACTACAAAGCATTATTCCAGCTACAACTAAGGACATTTGTAGCTTAATGCTAAAGTTTCCAAAGCTGAGTTTTTTTCTAGAGAGGTACAGGGACCTGACTCCCATTAAAAATGATGGCATTCTCTTTAATTAGATATCCAAATCCTTCAGAATTCCTCAATAATGATTTTCCTAAAGTTTTCATCTGGTCTTTTATGAACTTGACATTTTTGCTCTTCAGCAGTAAATAAGACACTTTATTTACTATCAACACCTTAACACAGCAGTTTGAAAGCAGACAGCTTAATCTTTTTTTTTATTTTTTCCTTTTGAATAGCTAACACTGTAAAAACAAAGGGCAGATACCAGAAAAAGCTTTAAGGTTTTATATTTTTCTACTTTAACTTGGCAATGGCTGCTTTGCCTAAACTTTTTATTTTTTTTTTACTTTTATGTAGAGCTCTTTTTTTTTTTTTTCCCCTTGACCTTCAACATCTCAAACTACAAAGAGAGGACTTTCTCTAATGCTGTTTGAATATACTGTATTTTTCTTTTAAGGAGCCTTCCACTGATTTTTATCCTTCAGGGATCAATGGTTGCCTCAGTTCCATAATCTGACAAGCTACAGTAAAAAGCAAAAGGCCCCCACTTCTGGAGCCAAAAGTGTTAACGTGAGATGGCAACGGATGTATTTTCACACTGAACTCACAACAGCCTAAGGAGAGCTTTAAAGTATCTTAGCCTAAGTCTCTCTCTTTGGGAGGACTGAGATAGGGGAGGAACTTTAGTATTATTGTTAATCTGTATTACAAAAGCACCTAACAGCCTCTGCTGAGTTCAGAGCCCCATTAAAAGCAAGGATGGATAAAGCTGGTTCACATGTGTGTTCATTTCTGCATAACCTGTGAGTGCCTTTGCTTTCTGCTAGTGCCTGACTCTTCTCCACAAAACTCTTGTTAAGTTTGTGAAGGGGGAACAAGAAAGAAAATGGAAATGATATTTCACTACTAAATTAAGCACTGCTCATTTTGCTGCTACAGTTACTTGGAAGAAACAGAATGTACTGCTGTAATGCAGCATTGTAAGAGATTTTTTGATCAAATTAATCTACATATCACCCCATACTTCTTGGAATGACTCCTTCCCCAATGTCTCCCTTTGGATCTTCGCACAGAGAGCCAACACTCCTTTCTGCTCAGTCACATCCTATACACAGAGCTAATTTTTAATTTTCTTCGGTATTTCAGCACTGTTCACTTTGTCTCGGTGGCATCCAAACACCCCGACACGACGGCAAACATTCCTACACACTGAGAAACCAGACAGGGGGGTCAACCTGGAGGAGCACCCCACACAGGGACCATGTAAAGGGAGGATGGATCAGTGAGCTGAGATGTGGTGGATGAGGCAGCTGCCCTCTAACACTGGTCCTCCTACAAAAGAGGCTCAGAAACCTGGTCTGTGGGTCTCTGAGCAGTGCTCTCTGAGGGAGAGCAGCCATCAGCTTCCAGAATTCACTTGAAGTTCCCAAGTGTGCAAGTGAGGGAAGTGGAGCCAGGTCCTTGACACAATTTTCTCTGCCACTGTTGTGCTGACTTCTAAAATCAGAGTGGCATCAGAGGGACACTGACAATTTAACAGTCCTCTGATATATGCCAGTGTTCGCACTGGAATGGTGCAGCTCAGGTTGTGCTGTCACCCTTCCTGATTTGCTAGAATTGATGCTGTAGTAGTAAAAGTACTAACCAGGGTTAAATGTGAAACAGTTAAATGGGATTCAGAGAAAAGATAACGGAATGTATTCACAATGAGTCATATATTTATGTCCATGTTATGCAGAATATAGCAACATATTGCAACCAGGTTGTGACGGTTTAATTTACATGTATATTTCTAGCTCCTGTCTTCTGTACTTAAGCTACATGGGCACTCCAGGCACTCAAGTTTCTACTTCTAGCATCAAAGTCTATGCACACCCTTGGCTGGGAATGGGTATCAAGCAGTCCTGGCAGAAATGAAAATCCATTTGACCAGCAGACCCTCTGGATTTTCTTTCCTTAAGAAAGAATTTCACTACCTCTCTGTCTATCTCCTGTAGATATATAGGCACTACTCTTGACTTCTTTGACCTTGCCTACTCTGTTATCAGTGTTTCAAGAGCATCACCCTGTGCTGCAGCCAGGGCTCAGCCAGCCAGCTCACTCCAGTGTGTGGTTGAGATCTCGTGTATTCCCCTTCCCACCATAAATTTAAATCATTTCTGAGCTATGGTTTATATGACACATCCAAACAGTATTGCTCTGAAAAGTACAGTTCCCTTCCAGCAATCAAGCAGCCCCACTGAAATAAAGGAAGCTAAGAGACTGAGTCAGAGCCTGTTAAACTCCCTGGGTGTTTGCTCCAAAGAGTTTTGGATCAGGCTTTTGACATTCTTCATCTTCTATACATTGTCTATAGCTCAAACTTATTTACAGCCAATTACCAACAGCAAGGATTGCAGAGGTTACTGATGATCTATAGAGTGGGATAATCACTGAGATGAGGCATTCTTCTCATCACAGACATCTGGGTGCTATTGTTACATTGCTACTGCTAAAGTGGCTGTGCAAGTGATTTCTCTTAATAATCTACTAAGTGCTTTGGGATCTTCCTGAATAAATGGATTCTTAGAGCACACGCATTCCTCTTGTTATTACTTATCTGTCTGAGGACTGTCACCCAGAAAAAGGGATTCTCTGTGTTTATTTGGTTTTGAAATAATATATAATCGGTGCAGCCATAGATCTCAATCATGTCATGGGAAGCAAAGCACTATCTGTTATAATATATTAGCCAAATGTATGCACACAAATGGATCCAACAGCACCTTCCCACAGACAACAAATTCCTCTAGTCCTTTAAGAATGTAGGGCCATGTGTGTTTTTTAACATTGTTGTTTTTATAAAAAAGCACCTAATCCCATCCACAATATGTCAGGAGAGTTCCTCTGTCCCATTTGCACAGGCAGCTACCCAATTCCTTTATATATTCATGTGTTCAGACTCAGTTTCTTTATATATTGACCTCTTCAGACTCAGTTTCTTTACATAGTCACCTGTTCAGACACTGGATGCAGTTTCACACATTTCTTCCCTAAAATGAGGCTCACATTAAACATATTTTCCCTAAACTATTATTATCTCCTATGTGTAGTTAACTGAAAACAGTGCAGCTAGTTTGAGTGTAATTATCCATAATTTGTTAAGCACTGATGGCATCCATCATTCTTCTGGCAGGAACAAACTTGATTCCCACACCAAAAAGCTTATCAACACAAACAAGAAAATTTTTAACTGATACTAAAAATATTAGTAGTACATAACTCTCCAATAATATCTGTAGTGAATTTTGACTGATATTTGGCCTAATTTCCTAATTTAGGCCAAAGAAGCCTCATATACTGAAGAAATTCAAATTTAGATCCTGACTTTGCATTACTAGATTATAATAGCATTGAAAGTATGTGAAGGCTCGGAGTTTCAATGTGGGGGAAGAAGTCTGCCAAGATAGCTACGTGTTCAGTGTGCGCTGAAAATTCTGGGATAGCAGTGTTTATTTTTCCCTTGTTTTTAAAACCAGAGGTAAGGATTATACAAATATGCAGTCTCAGTTTTTTTCTGCTCTTGTGTGCCTGTATCTATACACTTACTTAACATTTTAGATTCATGTTGTAAGTCACATAGTGATTTTTTTTGTGAGTTATGGCACAGTTCTGGCCCCAGAGAAGTCTTCACCAATGATTTCAACTACCAAGCACTGTCACAATGCAAATGAATGCATAGAGAGAAGAGAAAGTTCCAAGTGTAAAAGGCAACATAGAAAGGAGTTAATTAAAAGAAAAAGAGGCTCTTCAAATTTAGTCTTAATTTTCAGTACATTCCAAGATTTCTCTTCTCCTTTCTGTTTTGGTACTTTAGTGGTTTTAGGAATCCCAAAGGGTACAAAAAGTATGTTTAATGCCTGAGTATAACAAGAAATATGATACTTTATAAAAGACCCATAGATGTGGCACTTAGGATCATGACTTGCTGGTGGTCTTGGCAGTGCTGGACATGATGACTTCAGAGGTCTTTCCCCACCTAAATAATTCTATGATTGGGAGCACCTGAGTGATGCACCAGTAATTAAGTCTGGGTGTCCCTTCCAACCTGGGAAAACTATTAGTGTTGGTTTTGACCTTACTTCTCTGTACTGGTGATCGGTAAGCACAACTCTTGTTTATTGCCCAGCAAACTGCCATTCCCAGGGCCTTGAATTGTCCTTCAGCCAAGGCCCAGTTGCCCCTCAGCTGATGCCCCACAGTGTCACCCACCTTGCTCTGGGCCCCCGGCCTCCACAGCAGGTTCTGCCCGGATACACACTCACATTCCCATCATCTGATGTCCCTGTGGAAAACAGAGGTCATTACTTTACAGCCCTGTTTTCCTGGTTGAAAATGTATTTATCCAGGTCAGAGCAATCCCATGGAAAATAAATAAATCAATTATAAAGCAGTGAATTAATGTTATATTGGAGGGAAACAGTAATATTACTGAAGAAGGTAGAAAAAGGGTGGTGGGGTAAAATCCTTCCTTAGCTGTCGTGCAAATACATTTTTACTGTCTGGCCCTTCTTCCTTACTGGGTCTGGTATGGACTGTACAGCAGGAAGGAGCAGGGGTGACACATGCACAGCTGTGGGTTTCTCACACCCAGTTTTTCTGTGTGCATATTTACTGGGTTAATGCTTTTCTAATAATCAATGGATGGCAAAATGAATCTGTTTTCTTGAGACCTTACAGACAAAGATTGTCAGCATCTAACCTACCACACAATTAAAAAAAAATTATGTTGAACTACAGAGTTAATCTAAAAACCAGGAAAGTTTCCTTCATTTCAGGGAGGAAATAAACAGAAAGTTCTCATCAAATTTGTAGCCTCTGAAGGACATTGAAACCTCTTTCACAAAAGAACAGCTCACTTTTGGTGTCTAAATACTTTCATTTTTACACTTGCACTTGACTTAAAAAGCTGAGATTTCCTCCTTTCAAACAAGCACCTCATGGAATGAGACAATGGAAGTGAACGGACAGGAAAGAGGTGAAGGAAAGACAATATTTCCACTAAGAAAAACATTCATTTTCTCTTGGCTCATCTATTTTTTAAAACAGCCTCTCAACTGCATGAGCTAACATAATTTATTAGCGTCAGTAAACAGCAGTTGTTGCCTTAATAATTGGTGAACCAACAAGTCTGTAAGGCACCCAAGTCCTCTCCCAATCTCCATTTTAACAAAATCCCAGTTAGATTAATAATAATGCCTGGAGATTCTGAGCTAAGCTTCATTCAGTCTTACAAAATTTAAATTAACTCTGCAATTCAGTGGGAAATAAGTTTGCAAGATGTCACACAGTTTTTAGTTCACGTTTCAAGAAACAAGGAGCTAAAGGTAGAGGATGAAAAGTACATAATGTACTCACTCTCTTTTGCACAACAAAAATGTGAGAATTTGAGACTGCTGTTACTAGTCTCAAACAATTTTGGGAGCAGGCCTCATGGGGTCTGACTCTTCAACAACCAAGAAAGCCCATGGATCATTTTTGGTGTCATTTGTTCAGTTACTTAGGCTAGAAGGAATGGTTTCTTGATCCTGAGAGGTTTTCTGTGTATTATTCTGGAATATTTACTTTTGCAACTGGACAGGGCTCAGAAACATCAATAAAATATGAAATTGAATTTTTTCCCACTTCCTTAATTCTACATCACCCTCCTCCTACACCAAAACATCATTCAGGTTTTAGGTGAAGGGTTGAGTCGTGTCCCCTCCATCAACATTTTCACAGATTTGTTTTCATGCTTCTGCAAACCGTTTCCCTTTCCATCCCACCAGAAATCAATCACGGGGTTGGGAGAGCTGAAAATATGCTGCTCCTCAAAAGAACTGTATGGCTGGAAAGTAATTACACTGAGAAAGCTGCTTTGGGTGGACAAAGCTAACCAGATTGCTTGAGTGTGACAAAATGTTAAATTGATCTGAGCTGTCTAGAGACAGTTTAAAATTTCTTCTCAGGATGTTCTGTTTCAAGACCTTATTACTGCAAGTTCTCAGTGACTGCATGTCACGATCATGAGTTACTCCATTTCAATGTGTATTTATTTTCTGTTAATGTTATAACTTAGGAAATTCAAAAGGATGGAAAGGGTACTTGGTTCTATCCCTAAATGTCAACCATGTAAGTGCTTTGACTTTTATTTTCTATTTGCTTTGGTCAGTGTAAATTTCTATGGGTTTTGCTGGTTGGGGGAAGGGGATTTGGAGATGTGCAGTTCTTGGTTATTAATATTTGACTTTGTTAGTGCTATCTGTTTACCGTATGGCTTCTGGAAAAAGATAGGAAATATTAGCCGGTGAGTCCTTAAAATGCACGATGTGTGAGCACACTCCTTGTGCCTGCACATGCTTTGCACTGCTGCTGCATTTACACTGGAACTACCATGCAGGGGTTCAGATTTTGGGTTTGGATACTACTTTGCTTTTACTTCATTATTTCACTTTTTACTTTTAATACATTTGGATGGTCAAGCTTGGAGTGAATTCCATGTGCTTTATACAGGCTGGGATTTTTCCCTATTTCTGGAATAGAAAAGATGAAGGCTGGGTTTAGCTGCTGTTTACATTCACAAAGCTGGATCCTGCACATAAATGAGTTTTTATACAAATGCCTGGGATTTTATACAAATCCCATTTCTCTTTCGCTCTGAACGAGTTGCAAGACAGCTGTCTTTGAAAGCAGAAAAGGCTGTTGTTAAGAAAGCAATAATAGGCCAGGCTTAAGATCCTTAGCAGGGCTCCTTTATTTTGGGACTTTTACCAAAGGCTGAGAGCGACCCAAAGAAAATATGAAATATCCACTAATACTGAGGACCTAGTACTCACACTTAGCAGGGTATGAAATTTGTTTCTATAGGAAATCACCTTATTTTAAAGAAAATTGAAGCTGTGTGAAGCCTTTTTTTTCCTCTTTTCTTTTCCCAAACCTATACATGAAAACTTTTAGGGGTTGGAGGTGATGGCATATTGTGCTGTGAAAAATTGGTTTATGCTCAAATGCCTTTTGTGGTCACAACACGATTCCTCACCTCTTCTTGCATGAAAAGGCACGAGTCAGAGGGCGCTTCTCCTCTGGGTTTTTGGTTGTTTTTTGTTGGTTTTTTTTATTTTTTCTGAGATCATTTCTGCTTTCCAAAGCTGGGTCCAGGTCCCGACTGATGGAGCAGGACAGTCACTGCCCAGGCGCTGTTGTTTCCAAACAAGCCATTTCCCTTGTTTTCTCTGTCTTTACTTTTCCCTCTAAAAAGTGATTAAAAAGGAAGAGGACGCCGGTGTCCGACAGAACCACTGAAATTCCTTGGAATGCTGCTGTGCCTATGATTATTCCGTCGCTCCCGGGGCGGTCTTGCAGCGTGCGGAGCGCTGTGCAGTTGTGCCGGGAAGCCACTGGGTGTCAGCAGGAATGTGAGAGCCGGGCAGGGACACCGGCACTGCCCTCTCCAGAAAATACATCACTTCACACCCACTTCATAAGGAATGCCGCAAAGGAAAGGCTGGGCAGAACTTTTTCACCCTAAAACCTGAGTGGGCAAGTGGCCCCTGCATGAATCAGCCCAGCCTGAAGGATAAGACTCTCTTAGTCCTTCTCCTTCATCCTCTGAGAGCTTATTTTCAAGGGGTTTTTTTGAGGGCCAGTTTTAAAACCAGGCTATGAGCTCAGCTTGATGCCTCAGCCAGCTAGCAGGATCGCTCAGGGTCAGAGCAAAATTATAATTGACAAACCACAAAGTCTTTTTAGCACATCTGCTTTGCAGAGAGTAACAGAGTTTGTTTATGCCCATAAACCAAAGTTTTGCACAGCTTTCACCGGATTATTTCATATGCATTTCAACAGCACCCACACATCATGCTCTGCTGTCTGTAAAACCTGCTCTGTTCAACTAGTTGTTTTACAGAGTCATCCTCTGGTAATTTGGACCTCAACACCCCTAAAACTCAATGTCTCCTCTTTCTTTGGGAGTCCAAAGAACAGCAAAATCATTTAAATCCGTGTCTGTCCTTGCCTGTTTGCTGTTATTGCTACAACAGCCTGACAGGTTGTGAGAGACACAACCTGAGACAGGCAACACATCCTAAATAGTAAATTCAAAAGAAACTCAGCTGGTTTTGAAACATGAGCACTAACAACATTTTATAGACATACTGTTCTGGGTACCAGTGTACGTCTACTCTAAATCAGTAGTGGGAGCAGTGGGATGAAACAAGGAAGAAGCAACCACTGACACTTTTGGTTCTTCTGAAGGAGAAGACGTACACAACAGGAAAATTTTGAATATTTTTCCCTGGAGATTTCAAACACCCGAGGATCAGAACTCTGTGAACTGCAAAACTTCTCGAAACTGTGCAGTCTTCAGTGAGAATGCAGAGCACTCATCTTCTTGCACAATTAGGCATTTACCCTCAGAGATGTTCTCCCTGTATTTCGCTGTAAATAACTCAGTGGATGGCTGCTGAAAAAGGCTCTTCCCCTTGAGAAGCCTGCCTTTCACACTGCTGGCAACCAAGTATTAGCTCATGTGACACTGTGGAGTGGCCTGATTTAAATAACTATACGGTATTCATAATGAATAGGAATGCACCGATTTACTCTTTCTTTTCCTTCTCCTCCCCTTTCATTGCCCTTTTAAGGTGCAGAAGGTCGTTTTCATTCCACTCAGAATTACTCCTCTAAAAATGTTGGTAATTCTGACAAAAGCATCACACTTTAGTGTAAAGGCACCCAGTGAGCAACACTCTGAAGGTTACAGGAGAGCACCAGCTATAGCTCTGTTGTTTTCATTTGCATACAAATTGTCAGCCAGAAGCAAACATTGTCTACCACTGAGTTATATAAAACCTGCTTTTTGGACTGAATTTTAATTTTATTTTTATCCACAAGAATGTCTGAAGAAGTAACTGTTTTGTTTTGGGTTTGGTTTTGTTTTTTTTTTTTTAAGATGGAGATCTAAACTCAGGGTAATTCCTCCAAATGACAGGTATTTTGAAGTTGTTTTATAAGTTCTTTATAACACAGCAGCATTTGAGGATGAGCAATCAAAGATTTAGGCTCCATTATACCAGGTGGTCTACAAATGAAGACAGTCTTTGGGCCACACTGCTAAAACATATTTATGACAAGAAAAAAACGAGACATACATGAAGACAGCAGGTGGGAAAGTGAGGAAAAAGCATAAGAAGCGGGGTGGTTTTTTGCATAGCAGACTCTTTATCATCTATGCTGAAACTGCCAAGTGATAAAGTACCCAGTGGAGATTTCAGAGGTACTGAAGGAGACTGAGGTTTTACTTGAGAGCTTAATAGATATGTCTGTGAAGCTGCTTCTGTCTCTTTCAGGCCGCAAAGTAGAAACTACAAGCTGAATTACCTCCACTCCTACCCATGAACCTCACTCGTATATTCCTAGCAGTGAGAAGCAAATATTAATAGAAATTGATAGGAAATAGCAGAGAGCATGGAACAAGCTGAGTTAGAACTTACCTGCTTTATCCCTCTCCAGGTTGCTGTTGTGTCCGTAAGAACTTTTCTCACTCAACCTCTCCTGTTTCCCATGAGATAACAGGAGATGGGATGTGCCTGGCTCCTGAGCCACCTGACACCCATTGTGGTGATGGACTTGCAGCTCACCTGGGGCTGCTGAGACTTGTAGGGGATCAGCAGCACCTTGTTACTGGGTAAAGCAGCTGATTGAGGCTCTGCCAAAGCTGGAAACCAAAACCTTGCGCCTGGGGATGCAGGCAGTAGACATGAGGGCCTTGTGGTAGAAGGCTGCTCATAAGGTTGTAATAATATTAATTAATTATTGTGCAAGCTAATGACTTTTTTTTTGCTGTTATTTTCCCCCAATAAAAGTTAGTTAGTCATAAATGAACTAAACCGAGCTGTGGTATTATAAAACAGTTTGAAAATATTTATCGGCATTTAATCAGTAGAAAAAGGTCAGCAAAATTTAATGTTGTATTGTCTTCTTTGAGCTGGAATTCCAATAAAAATATCAGTGAAATACTAATTTAAGTGCTTTTTAAACGCTTGCAGCATTTTGACACTGTACATTTTATTTTCTTTGCTCTTGGACTGTGAAATGTTAGGCACACCTGCACTAAACAGATAAAAGTTCGCTCAGAGAAATTTTATTGTGGTTCTTTTTCTCTATTTATTCTTTCTTTCCTCCAAAATAAAGACTGGGGACGACATTCTCAGCTGGCATAAATTTGCAGAACTCTGTGGGTACAGAACAGCTCTGTGCTGGTCTCCAAACATTCAAAGCAAGGCCTAGAAATCTGACAGATCCAACAGATCCAGGTTTCAGCAGCTTTCTCAGCAATGTATGTGTATGTGCACACTTATTTTCTCCTTTACTCACATTTGAGGTTACCCGGCTATTTCAACTCGACTGCTGATGCTATCCAATTCACCCGATTAACTGATTTCTTTTATATTTGCCAGGTTGGTCCCACTTGCTCACGATGCTCCCAAAGACTTTTAGTGTGCTATGCTGACTTGAATTCAGTGTCTACCCAAGCAGGCCAGGATGACTCAATTTAAAGAATAAATCCTCTTATATTTGATGGCCCACTGAGCTCAGCTGTAGCATGTACCTGTGTGAAATGTGGATGCATGTATGAGTGTGTCTGTGTGCACATAAAACCCAGCACCTAATTTACAGCAATACCTGATCTGAACATGCCGTCTGGACGATCATGTCAGCATTTGGAAGTTGGGACAAACCAGTCATTAAGATGGACTTGTTAGGGATTGCCCTGAAAAACTTTGTCAACCCAAATATGGTCAGCTCCAAGCTGAACCCCAGCAGAAATCTCTTTGCCAGCACCACATTGATCAAGTTTCTTAAAATCAAAAGGTACCACATAGATTTCACTTTGTGGAAGATGTTTCCCTGCAGCTTTGAGTGGGATCCATTTAATCATGCTCTGTGTATCAGTTGCTGACATCTAGATCTTATACAGCCACTTAGACTCCTTTTATATTCTGGAGTGATTTGAGGATGCAAAGATTGAAAACATCTAAAATAGGTCAGAGGAGTTATGAGCTAAATCTGCCTGTTCTTCTTTATCAAATAGAAAAGGCACTGAGGATGGCTGGCTGAGGTGTAAAAATTTATGCTGTGGCCATCTAAGTCTACCTAAGGTGAATCCCACACTCTCTGTCTTAAATCAACTCATCAACATAACACTGAGCGAGCGACCTTAGCACCGAGCGTGAGCAAGTGCGTGGCTCCGAACACCTTGTGTGTTTGCTCAACTTTCCATCTCCATTTGAGCACTCCAGTGCATCATAGCTGAACAACATAAAAGATTGGCTCTGCATAGGGGTATATTTTTCAGAAACAGGCTAGGATTCCAGAAAAACAGAAATCTTGACTGATGAAATTTTAAAAAAAAAGAAAAAATCAGTACATTTAGGTTCCTATTCTTAAGGCTTTAGATGAAAGGAAGAGGCCCTTTTTTTTTGGTAGATGATAGAAGGGCTGGAAGGAAACACATCCACTGCATCCACATGATGTGACAACTGTCATGGTTTTGCTAGAC
>WBMZ01005929.1:0-49890 GCA_013400975.1 Atrichornis clamosus
TCTAGCAAAACCACGACACATGCATTTGGGGTTTACTGACTTGCGTACAGTCCTGCAGCAGAACAATGAACTTGAAATAAATTCATTAGCCATTATGTACATTATTCTTCCTTCCAGCATTTCTAATCAGACATCCTGCCCTTCTTCATTTATTTACTAAGTCAGTGGATTTCAACCAGCATATGTCGGTGTAAGGAAACGAACACAGGGATTCTTGAGAAGTAACTAAGGAAATACAGACTCTTGCAAACTCCCTGTTCACTATATGGGGATGCACATCATCACCAGAAGGCTAAAAAAGACTTTCAAAACTACTTATCTAAGTTAATAAAATTTCGTTATTGTGAATAAAGTGTCACTGGTTTCCTTTAAGCATGATTAATGCTCCACAAAATGAACCGACACATTCTTCACTTAGCGACACTGTGTTAGGTAAGTCTCAGTGAGTTCATTACTGAAATTCTGATAACACCTGGAAAAGGTGAACACATTTAACTGGAGATTGGACTGTCCTACCCTCACCAGCAAGAGGCTGCTGAACTTTGAACAGATAGGATTTTTCAGGAGATGCAATTAGGAAACCAATTACATGCAATGAATGATAGCACAGGATTAACAACTTAAATGTAAAACGTGGCTTTTTATGACTGGCAAAGTTCCTATTCTCCTTGATTTCTGAAAGATAGACTTGGCTTAGACAGAATATGGATACAAGTACTCATTACAATTTTTGATGAATTTGAAAAGCATCAGCTGAAGGTCCTCCACTGTCACACTCCAGTATTAATTGGATTCAACTGAAAGCTTCAGAATAGGTAATATTAAACTATTTGACAAGTGTTCCGTGTAAGGGACTTTCTATTGCATTTGTCTTAATTATTAATAAAAAAAACCTACAGAAGTAGGATACATCTTTTATTAAGACTACTTGTAAGCAATCTGAGAATTCTTCAGCAGTTTCATATTTTCTTCAGAAAAGAAATAATGAAATGGAAATAATTGAAAGAAAAAGTACATCTCCTCTGTCACCAGAACTGGTCATGTCTTTTCCGTGTAACGCAAAGAGGTTTGTAATAAAAAGACAGATGTACATGGGTTGTAGATGAAAAATAAGCTGTACCCAACCCAGTACTGAGTATAAGCATTCTTGACAATAACAAGTCAGTGTATCCCATAAACAGACAACTGCATATTCTTGCTATATTTGAAGAGAGAAAATAGTTTTAGCACAATGTAAAGGACTATGTTCAGGAAACACAAATCATTTTCCAGCAGCACTGCACACAAGACTACAGTGCATTCCTGTGTTTTTCAAATTTTTATCCTTCAGAGTTTTGATACTACAGTACAGAACTTTGAAGTTACTTTAACCCTTAAATGTCCTTAGTATTAAGATAGACAATTCAGCTTCCTGCTTGCAGGTAGAAAATAAGATTCTTGAGAAATCAGCTGTGAGAAAGAGTGGCTTAAATGGAGCAAGAGTAAAAGCCCATGCAGAGCAACCCTGAGATGAGAAGAGACAGAATTTATCCCTGCATAATGAAACATTATAATCTGAGAGAGCATCTGGTTCCACAGAAGGGTTTTGCAGATTCATATGCTGAAATTTTTGTAAGTTGCAAATACAAAAGAATCGTGGAGAAGCTGAAAGTTATCCAATTCATAGCATTACACAAGTTTAAACTAGCTAAACATGCTAACTCCTCTTTTAGAAGACAAGCCTTAACAACTCTGAATTAAGCAAATAATATAGTAATAGTTGGCTTTACTTAAAAATATTTTTTATCACTTATTGGAGATAGTATCTATTTCAGTTTTTCACTGAGAGGGGAATAAGTCTTTAGAAAAGTCTGAAGAAAAACCTGGTTAGTGTTTTCCTTGATTATTTAAATTGTTTTCTTCTATAAGATTAATTTTTTGCAAAAGTTATTCTAGTGAATGACTGCCACATACCAATTTGTGTATTTGTTACCATAGAAATGAGAGGACTTGAGATGAGATGCTGAAGAAACCGAGAAAATAGCAAAGTTAATACAGACCCATTGGATTTTGTAACCATACACTTCCAGCCTCCTAAGAAGAAACTGCTCATCTTGTGCTCTTCTAGCCTAAGGCAAAAATTCACAGGCGCAGTTGCATAAGGTTAAGCTGCCAGCTCTCCTACACAAAAGCAGCTTCATTTTCACCCTTACCTTTCAACTTTAAAAGGTCATTTTCTGCTTTCTTCAGCTCAGATTTTTCAGTGTGTATTCAGAGTTGATGTTATTCAACATATCCTCATTAATGTTAGGCTAAGTTAAATTTCAGTGCTTAGAACAAGTTGTTAAATATATAATTAAGGTTAGATTCAGGTGATCAAAACATATCCTAATCTTAAGAAAAACTCGTGTTTTCACTTTTAGGCTTTTGATGTATCTGTTTTCAATGTAACGTATCTTTCAGTCAGATGCAGCTTTTCTTCTACCAAACATGCATTAGTTCAAATGAACAGTAGCTAGTTTGCAAATTGTACTTGAAACTATTTGTACAAAACCAATCATTTCATGACTATGTCAGCAGTAAGCACATCAGAAAAGAAGGATATGATTTTACAGTTCTATGATATATTCTATATTAGTACTGATAAAAATTTTCATACTTTTTCACAAAAAAAAAAAATCTGGGGTCAAGAGTCACAATGCTAAAAAATGCTGCAACTAAAGACATGAAGTGCAGACCTGTTTTCAGGTTTGGCACAAAGTGACAACGAAGTCTCACAGAGAAGTTAGTTAGTTTCATTAGTCTAGTGTTTTTTGTAGATAAATGGAGATTAATATATCCCCTTAATATTGAATGCCTGTTACAAGTGTTCCCCCTCATTACTCTTCTCTGACAATGTTTCCACTATAATTACCAGTTTTGCACCACAATGATCTGTTCTGGGTCAGTCTGAAAATCTGAAATTTACATCTGAACTTAATCCATGCTGTACAAAATGTAGAGAAATCTAACGCAGTGTTATATGTCAAAGGGAATTGCTTGTTGGTACTGTACTAACATAGTTTCATCATGCTAAACTCAATCTGTTTTGTGAGTACAAATAGGTTGCTCATGTCAATTTTCAGACATGTAAGTCACATTTCAGAAACGGGCCTTTTCTGATATCGATAGATTTCAGACAAAACCTCACTTAGCATCCTGACCCTTTTGTACTGAAGTAATTTAGAGCAGCTTTGAAGGTCTTTGGGGACAGGCGCTACATGTCAGCAGTACACAAGGGTATCTGGCCTGTGCATTGCTCCAAGAATAGTTGTGGTTATAGGATGAGTTATACATTTCCTAAGGTCTCTGGGAGTGAGAGTGCTTATTTACTTGGATGATATCTTGATTGCTTCAGAGTTGTAAGTGTATCCAAAGCTGCCTATTTCTGCCACAGTCCGAGTGTTTAGAACCCTAAAGACTTTATTAAGTATAGAAAAATCTATATGACCCCTTCTTCTAGCTCTGGCCTGCTGGGATTCACAGCGGATGTGTGAATGTGCACTTCTCAAAGAGGGAAGCTATTAGCAGCGCAAGCTGTTCTGCTGCTTCTCTCACCAAGGTTGTTTCTATATTTAGGAGAGTTTGTGGGGTTGCTGGAAGCCCTGCTCCCTTCTGCTATGACCCTACTTGTTTTAACAGTTGAAAGACAAGAGAAGATCAGTGAGAAAGCAACTCTGCTCTCTTGTCACAGGCATCTTTAGCAGAAGAGAAAGAAATCCATCACTGTCCTGCGTGCCCCAGCAATCCTGAGTCAGGCCCTGACTCATGAGAAACATGGTGGTTTCCCAGGAGTGATCAGTCTATGCTACCTATAAATAAATATGAACTAGTATGCCTGCTAGTTATACTAACTAAAGGTTTAGCTAACCCTTGTTTAAGCACTGTTCCTTACCCCTGTTCCTGTAATGTGTGAGCTGGGATATGCTGTCCTGATGGAGGCACCTGTAAATACTGCTCAGTGATTATGTCTGAACACCAAGAAACCAAGTACTTCAAACAGCAGGGCTGGGAACATATCTTTGTGGATTAAAGGCTAATCCCTTCCTGCAACTTAGGCTAAAATTGGCACTGAGCTCATGTCTCCCTCTATCTTCTGTTCATTGGAAAATTATGGTGACATTACAGTTAAGACTGGACATAGTCTTGTGTACAAACAAGTTAATGGGGAGCATAGCCTTTGTAATTACATTTTCCTTGTTTCCTAGTATTATTAAACCGCAAGCATGCATTAGCTTCTAAATAACAAAAGCTATTCATTTGCAATAAGAAATGAAATTGTGAATCTTGCTTAATGGAAAAAGGCAATGTTATGCATAAGTAACACAGACAGTGTTCATTTCAATGTACCATAATCATGATTAAACCTGAATAGAACTCTTACCTGAAAACTTAAGGAAAAATGAAGAAAAAAAGAAAACCCAACACAATGCACAACTTTATTAGAGGCAGGAGTCACTGCAAGGCTAAACAGACCACAAAGGATATTATACATGATACCATTGAATGTAACTGGAGAAATTAAAGTTGTTGAAAGTGCAATATGTCCGCATAATTTTCATTTCTGCTGGCTTTATTTCTGAGATGAAAGCAAGAGCATGTAAGAGCCATGAAGGCACAGTGATGCAGGACAGCAGCCTACAAATGCTGGGTCACTGGAGGGTTTGCTAGCCAGCATGTCTCACACTAGTCTTCCCTGCTGTGTCATTGCCACTACTGTCAGCTTTATGGCCAGGTTAACTCTAGCTCTAATATGCCCACATACCGACATATGCCCTTATGTTAACTTATTTCCAAGATCCAGCCTGTTTATAAGCATTTAAACATTATTGGCACAGCCCACAGCAACTGATCACTCTGCGCAAAATACCACGCTACCTCAGAGCAACCTGATCATCTCCTTGCTTTCAGTATGTGGCATACCTGAGATTAAAAACTGCAAGATGAACCCCAAGTGGCTTTTATTAAAGATCTTTATTTCTTGGCGGTTTTAGCAGCTGTGGTAAATGCCTGAATGCATGCTCAATGGATACCTAGAAATGCACACTAGAAATGTACCTAGAAATAATAGTGTCTCTGACACTATTATTACACAGTTTCCTGTGAATGCAGAAAGTTTTTCCATGTTTCTATACTACTGTATTGTAGTACTGTATTCTGAAGTTTTGATGAACTAAAAGTGACCCATTAGTTCTGGCACTTTTTAAAAGATTGAACGAGTTTACAGGGTGTGAAATTCTGGTCAACAGCATGCTTGTTAGGGAAAAAAAAGAATTAATTTTTTGGGGATGCTCAGCTATTCTAAAATGGTAGAAATACATTGCATGAGAATTTAAGAAATTAAATAAATGGGGCTAATTTCCAAGTAAAAAAAAACTCTACACAGGGTCCCACCTAAATATAATGTTTTAGACCATTAACCTAAGTGTCAGAGAGGGAGTAAGCTTCATAAACTGGTACAATAACAATCCTTATGCAATTCAGAGGTAAGTGCACGTAGTATATAAAGGGAGGATCCTGACATCTTGAACAGAAGTTGCAACCAGGAATTTAATCTGGAGAGGGCTCTGTGAACCATAGTGCCTTTTCTTTTGTTCCTATTAATCTGTAGGGTCATAGCTGTGACAGATCTGTGAGAAGAATTGGGATGTGCTTCTATTTTTCTAAGTAACACAATATATTGGAACTTTTTTCAAACAAATTGAGTTTTTCACAGAGGAGGGCAGTTTTCCCTCTCCTTTTTATCATCAGAGGAGGTAAAAGCCTTTTATCATCTGGTGTAATAACCATACGAGGAGAACTGAAATTCATCAATATTTGCCAAAATCTTTACTTACTGCATCATCTCTTAAGGCTTCTTATCTGCACAAAAGTTTCAGTTGGAGAATTGCTGTGTTTTGTATTACTAGAGACTTACTAGAGTTTTTTTTGAGATGTTGTCTTAAACAAGACTTTTTGATACTTACCTGAACTTTGTGAAAGAGAAAGATGCCTGTCTTCCAGACTTCAATTTCTTCTGCACTAATTACCTTGGACCTCAACAGGAATGATTTTACACGTCAGTCACAAGACAAACACCTCAATTCTTTCAAAGGATACCAGTGCCAGTAAACAAAGTCTCCTTTTCTGTCTTTCTTAGTTGATCCAATTCAAAAGGAACACATAATCAATTAAGTACCAGTCCATGAAGGTGAGTTAGGAGATCTGTTTCCCATAAAACAAACCACATAAGTGCTCCCTTGGGACTAGGATATAGGTTGGTTGTATTTGATGTGCACCCAGCATACTGTCAGTGCCTGACTACACTAAAATGACTCAAAATATACAAATAAATCTTGAAAATGTGCATTCTTAGGTGGAAGTGTGGTCATATGGTAATGTACATGAAGGATGTGGCACTAGTGTCCTGTGCTGAATGGTGTATAAGCCAAATAACTTTCAGATATATATATCTCATTGATTTTAATCAGTAGTCAGGAGGGTATCTGTGTGTGTAAGTTTGTTGAAAGTAGAACAAGAAATAGAGAGATGTCATATTTCATAGAGACTTGTTTTCCATGAATTGGAAAAAAAAGTCATCCACTTCTTTATTATGCACTGATTTGGTGTTGGGCAACACCAAATATGAAACTAAATTCCCACATGGGACATTCCCACACATTCCTTTTGAAAAAAGCTGTAAAGATGGTTCAGGAGAAGACAGACTCTTTCAGCAGATCCTGAAGCAAGGGATGGGGAGACCAGCTCCTGCTGTTCTTTAGAAGTAGCCCCTCAACAGCTGATTAAGGTGCTGTCTGGCCTGGAGACATGGCTTGGTTTTGCTGCAGCAAAGAAAATGTTCCAGAAGGAACTTGGATTTGTAGATTAAAATCAGTGGAGAAGAGTGCCGACCACCTTCTGTGTAAGTAGAGGCAGGTGAGTCTAAGTATGTTTTTAAAACATCGCACACGTGCAGAGAACCTATTTATCATCACTTCACAATGTGGGTCAGCACTTCAGCAAGAGCTCCCTCACTCAGCTTTTACTGTCAAGCAAATAAGAAAAACTGCAGCAGCTGACAGCAGATGCAAATCCCACCCGCAGCCCTTGCCTGAGGATTTTCTTGGGATTGGGCCTGTCAGATGTCATACTTCATCCTCGGAAACCCCTGTTACTAGGCTGCTATTGCACAAGCAAAAAATGCACCAACAACATACACCCAGGCTTCTCTCCATCGCCTTGGTGCTGCGATAAGGTTTTCCTTTCATCTCTAATCTGACTGTTCAGGTTGAAGGATCAGGAGAGGCCAAAAGCATGTGTTATATGGGCCTGATCACTTTTGGGAAACTCTGGTAAGTCCCATATTATTGATCACTCCAGCATTGCACAACCAGATGAATAGAGATATGCAGGAGAGGTAACCTGCTTCTCTGACCCATAGTCAAACAAACACGTGGCTTTAAAAGGGCTTAATAAGTCTTTGACAAAAGATCTTTCTATCATAAAGCTTTCTTTTAGTGGATGAAACACACACCCAGGGCTCAATAAAAGCTATCTGTGTACTCCATTAGTCCAACAGCCGTGTAGTATCATTGAACCCAGGCACTCCAAAGCTTTATGGCCTATTAATTTTGGAAGAGTTACTGAACATATATTCAGTTCATAAAACTTTTAACACATTAGTATCTTGGTAATTTTTCTGAAAAATGGGAACACCTGAATTATCTCTTTCTTTCTTTCTGTGGCTTTCATAAAAATGAACCAAAAGAGCTTCCAATAATAGCTGAGAGGAGACAATGAAGTAAAGTGAACCCTTGGTCTCGGGGCATGGTCCTGTAGGTCATGTTACAGTGAATTTTTATGGCTGTGTCAGCCTCATAAGCCCTATATGAATAGAAATGTATGAAAGAAATGCTGATACTATCTTAACTCTAATGGCAGTAACATGAGGGTATAATTTTCTCTGCTATTTAATCTCCTGGCACAGTAACCTGTGCTGCCCTGGGAAATTTTAAATCTCTTGGGTAAAAGGGAGTGAACAGGAGGGGAGAATGTTCCCTCTTGTGTGTATAAAGGAGGACAATAAACCGAAATAATGTTTGGAGTGGTTTCACAAGCTCTTTAGAGCATATTAAGCAAATCAATTTCATGTGCTAAAATATGTGGCTGTAGTATGCCTTACCTGTGCCTTCAACACCTTCATTTTGTCCAGTTATTTCACTATGCAGACAACTGCAAACACAGATTTTTCACCCTCCCGCTTGTAATTTTTGTTCTTGTCATGTATATCTTGGATGCCAAGGTCACCCAAGCTAAGTTTTGCCATGTAGTGTGCATTTCTGACTGACATAGTGCCTTGTTTTTTCTTTCAAGTTATCGACATGCATCCATAATTCTCTTTGTTGTGTGTTTGAAATGCAGGTTTCTCCTCTCTCTGCTGCTGCACAAAGAGCTGATGGGTCCCAGTAGAGCAGCACAATCACTGGCCAAGATGCCTTGGGGCAGTGCCTCCTGCAACTACTCTGCCTCAGCCTGGGAGTAGCACATCTTTGACCCATAAAAAAACAGGGGGTTTGCCTAGGCTTTGACCCTCCTATGCCCTTCAGATTTTGGGACAAGACTGGCTCACTCATGGGCATATGAACCGTGGCCATTGTGGCCAGACTGAGATTTGGACAGCTGATGGAAGAGCTAAGCATTTAGGGGGAGACTTGGCTTAGTGTTCTGCATAAATGGTTAGTAAAGTTTTTGGAGAAGGGATGTAGGCTTGTCTCCTCTCTTTTTTCATCTGCTTGCCTACTTACAGCACCTCTTTAGAACAGCCAGGTCACTATCTCTTACTGTTTCCTCTCCTTACATGTTTTTCTTTTACCATTCTTGCCTTTTGTACTCTTGGATTGTTATTAGCTTTTGTATATTATGGACCCATTTATTTCACACTTCCCCTGGTGACTGTGTCCTGCCACACTGTTCTCATTGTTCCTCTTCCACTCTTCCGAGATCTCCTCTTGAGAGCTTCAAAGGCAGACTATAGGGTCAGATCTACACCTTCACTCCAGGTGTCTGTATTTTGGTTCCACGATCTTCACAGTGAGCCAGAGAGTCGTGCATTGCACTGTGCAAGACCAAAGCCAGAAGAGGGAGGAGGAAAAGTCGAGTGTTTAATACCGCCGAAGTCCTACCTCAGAGACAAGAAAGTGTGGAGACAGGGTTGCACTTTGTAAAGTCAAAGTGTTTCTTCAGGCTTAGTCTATCTTTATAGACTGATGTGTGATGTGTGGGCTGAATTGGCTTTATTTGCATGCTGGCAGATCATACGTGGACACAAAAGTATAGGGCTATGGCTGGCTTTTGTGTACACTGTGTGGCACACAAAATTCATCCAACATGTGGAGATTGTCCAGCATGCAGACAAGTGATTCATTTCTGCAACACATTGGAGGAAAACAGTATCATGGGCCATGATCATTGCCAAAGAGGTCACAAAGCTGAAAGGTATGCTTGGGCTTTGGCTGGCCTGTGAGCCAGTTCTTATTAATGAGGAATCACTGAGGAAAATAGTTTAAGACTCATATAGAGAGTCCCTGCAGAATGCTTATGTGGAGCAGGTAGAATTTAGTTTAAACATATTGGCATTCTGCTACAGCAGAGAAGCTCAGAGTTTGGGGTTTGGGATTATTATGATAGGTTTTTCCTGCATTGTTCCACAAAGCATAAATCTATCCAGCTTCCTTCTTTCTCCATTATGGCAAAGCCAACAGCTTTCTTGAGCAATAGGTCAGTGAGGCTTGGTACTGTTTCTCATTAAAGCAGGAAGAATATCAAGGCTTTCATGTACCTTCCTAAGGTAAGTATCCCCACAATAGCTTCAAGTAAGGGAAGTCATGGTGGTTGTTGTGCATTGTGCTCTTTTCTTTCCAGTAATTGTCCACTTTAAAAAAGAAATTGCAGGAGGAAATCTATGCTGTGCTCAAACACAAAGAAAGACTTGTTCTTCCCAATATATACCACTATAATCTGATGCAAAGTGGCAGAATCACACTCAGTGTTCTAGTAATTCTCTCTCTCTCCCTAGCCCCAGCTAGATTAAGGGAGTGGGTGGAAGGGAAAAGTTTGCATTCACCTTGAAATTCTGCACCTGCAGCATTTACATGAGTGCCAGCCCAGTCAAGCTGATACCCATCCTCCTGCATTCATAGCAACTCTACAACATGAAGTGCCTGACACCAAAGCCCCACATGAAAAGATTCTCTACCCCATGACTCCTTCCAGGATGATCCCATTAGTACACTATGCTCACTCAGGAGCTCCGTCTTGATCCTCTCACTGCTCTTGAGCACTTACCAAATTTTGTTCTATCGCTTCTAGTGGAAGAGCTTTGAGATGAAGGCTACTTGGTACTAGTCAGCAGTCAAACTACTGAAAACTCTCTTTTCAACTAAAATAACTAGATCAGGAATAAAGTATGCACCCATACTACGAAAACAAATTATCCTTTTCAATCTCTTAATGGATCCTGGGGTTGATTACTCATTTAAAAAAGAGCAGTACAAGACTTCAAATATTGTTTACACTCATGAAAATCTTGCATAAAACCCTCGCTCTTTACGGCTCAGGTGTCAATTTGCAGTTAAAGAATGTTATTGGTGATGAGTACAATTCCTTCTCATCAAAATGCAGTTGGTGCTTGTAAAGTTTTGGAAGGAAGGTACTTCAATTTATCACTAGAAATAATCTAGGTCAATGGTCTCCCCCAATAGCTGTCTGTCTTCCTTTTCCCTAGCTACCACTCCTAAGTTACAGAGAAAGCTACTCTCCTTTCTCAAATGTGTATTTCTGCTTGCTGGCTTCCCAAGTGAGAAAGATAAAATGAGATTTACAGTACTGAAAATCAGAGGCTCAATTCCTGCTACAAACTGTTGGCTTTTTCTTATTGCAATTCAGGGGTGGGGAGATGATGTCATTAAGACACAGCCTTGTTTTCATTAAATGCAGAAGTAAATCAATGCATGTTGTTTTAGTGATTGCAGGGAGTTAGGGGATAGGTTGGGTTTGTAAGCAGAAAGACCTAGTGTGATTAAAACGACAAAGGAGTTTCACTCCTGTATTGAGCTGTATTTTCCCTGGAAGTCCCTTCACTGCCAATTTGGAATCACACATCTGCAGCAGGAGGTGGGATAGGGAGTGAGCTGTTGCAGTGGCTGGTCTCCTCTGGAGCAGGGAGACAGCAAGGGATACAGGGAGGACAACAGACCCTCACAAGCAGTGGAGCTGGCCATACTAATGAGATTTATGGGAAAGGTGCGTGTGTTGTCCTGTTATTAAAAACTCATCACCAGGCACCTCTGAACCAACTCACAGGCAATAGGTACAACTTCAGAGGGCAAATCAAGTCGGTGTTTTGTTACCTTTGCATGCCCTAGCCCTAGGAGTGGTTAATATTATTTAGGCTTAGACTTAAACAAAATTTAGCCATGAATCTTCTTGTGTCTGGTGGATGCTGAACCATGAATAGGATGAGAAGAGAGGATTTTTCCATATCATGGAGGCATTTCTACAATTAACCCTCGCACCAATACATTCATTAATCCTTCTGCTAAGGCTATCTTTAGATATCCAGCCAGTACAGTCCTTGGCATGTTTCCAATTCAGGAAAACAGACAACAGCCTCAACAGTAAACATAGTATTTCTATGGTAAATCACAGAGTTGGAGCAAACTTAAATACATCTATCAGAAATTGGAAGGTGGGGATGGGGAAAGTTGGGAGTGTTTCTGGCAGCACTGTTTATTTGCCAGATGCTTAGTCACAGTGGCCAGATTCATGTGCAGAAAACTTCCTATAATGGTTTATTGTCTCATGTTTTTTCAAGAAGTATGGCAAAAGGCTATGTGACAGGGACTATCCAGAAAGGGCATATAAAAGTTTCCAAAGCCCCAGCAATCTCAAAAGATAACACTTTTGCTCTGCCACCTACAGATTAAGAAAAGCATTCACTTGGAATCTGCTCTTTCAGTATTGTTTTGGCCAAGAAATTTTCTACAGGACAAGAGTGAACCGTTTTTCATCTCCTGTGACTCAGGTGTTTATTATTTACTGGATTAATGCTTTATTGAGGTGGGTGAAGGATAAGGGCCTTAATTTTTAATTTCTCCACCTGGCTTTTGATCCTTTGTGGACTGAAAGAGGTCTTACTTGGACATCTTTTCCATTACATCCGGAGAGCCTACAGTCTTACAGAAGATACTTTTTCTCTCACTTGGGCTTCCTGAGTCCTGAGGCACGGACTATGAGTGCACAGAACTGGGTAGTGACAGTACTTTCTAATAGCTGATACGACAAAATTGAATCGCGAAAAATACTCTTGTGCATCTACAGCAGCTGATGAAGTAGGACTTTAAAATACCTGGCAAGATTAAATTTTGAAGAAATATCACAGTTCACTAACCACAGATCTCTTATTCAGCCCTAGCGTGCTATTATCTACATATCACAAATTCCCTGATGAAAACTGTTGGGTTTGATGCTGTGTATTGTGTTGACCAGACTATTAACACAATGTGCCCAGACAGGGTAGCATATACAAGCTTGGGATGAGTACTGGGAGAATAAAAGAAAGAAAAGAAATTTGCACTTCAGAAAGTTAATCTGTAGTCTGGACAAATACCCCTCCAGAAACAGACTGGACAGAAGAAAATGCCTAGATAAAATCTGTGACAGAGGAAAGCTCCAAGAATAGTAAAAAGCAAGAATGGATAAACAACATTGGAAGGTAAAAGTGAGACGGGAACCTAGCATATTCAAGTCATATTTCGAATGAGTTTGGGAATAATTCCAAAATGGAAGTGTAAACACTGATTTCTTGTCTGCAGTCTGAAAAATGCTGTTTGTTCACATGTGGAAGACTAGATGCTGGCATGATAAATTTTGTGCAACTCCTCTGATGACTTTAAAAAACTTTGACTTTTATTTATTTGCCTAAAATGAATATCCATTGTGAAATTATTGTTGTGCACTTGACATTTTAAACATATTATATCCAATTAATAAATTGGCAACATCTGTTACCCTGCACTAAACTTTCTGTAACTAAAGATGTGCAAGCCCTGGAGATTCACCATTACGTGAAATAGATTTGCTTAATATAATTGAACATAATTGCGCATGTAATGTTTTAACGTAATATTACTCAGCAGATGTGCAAATAATAGCTAGTTTATTTGCCACCAGCCATATGGTGGTGGTGTGATGGCAGACACATTGTAGTGCTTGGCGAGACAAGTTCATTAGTCTGAGTGAGTGGACCAATGCACTGAAACTGAGACTCTGTGGTGGCAGACGGATTGTGATGCGTGTCTTGAGGAAACACCAACGTCTCAGTCTGGCAACAAACTTATAATAATCTTTGTTGCCCTCTGTTGTTTAGAGATCCTGAGCGTTACTTTCAAATATCTAGGAATTCCACTGAAACAGATGTTTAAGATGAGCTTGTTGTGAAACCCGGGACACGTTTATTGCATAAAACAGGAAATTCAGAGTGAATACTTGGTTGTTTGATGACTTTGGATTATCTCATGAAACTCATCAGAAAAGAGACACAAATTTCAGTTTTCATTTTTAAAAATTCTGGCTTGAAACATATTTGAAACAAGTTTCTGTTTTAAAGAAGCTTCTTATATTTGGGATTCTGAAGAAAACAACCTTCCTAATTACAAGAGTAATTGCTGGGGAGCTGGGAAAGTTTACTGGTGTAAAAGAGATGGCCAAATATTAACATGTCTTTCTTAGCAGTCCAAAAGAAATAAAAAATGCAGCTAATAATTGTCAGCATTTGGCGTACTTTCTTCTAGTCCTCTTTGGCCAAACATAAAGGAATTAAAGTATTCCTGCATATTCAGGAACTAATAAAATTAGGCCCATGGACTCTCAATAGAAGTTGGGTGTCTGTATGTCTTATGTGTTTAAAGACCCTGAAAAATTACCTCCTAATGGTCTAGCGTTTGAACTCTGACCCTGCAATGCAGAGCTGAATAATGTATTTGCTCTGACTGAGCGTGCCTTCCTAAGGATTAGGCTTCCTTCTTCTGTCCTGTTTTGGGTGCATCCAGGACTTAATAGTAACTGACCTAAGCACATGAAATAAAGATCTGTATTTGTATAGGGGACTGTCTTAAATATTTTACACCTTAAAAGAAAATACTGGCTGCTGTCAGACTGGGGTTACCCATGGTCTGTGTTTGATCTTTTATGTGCCATGGGCAGCACTTCCCATGGTCACATATCCATGTCTGCAAAGCTTCCCATCTGTGGGTATAAAAGCGGTATGTGAAACTGACAATATCGGAATGATAGCTGCAGTATCATACCTTTGCTTTCCTTCCTTCATGTTATTATTCTGCTAAGAATAATTTAAATTTTGAAAAACACACAATCTTTTGTACAGTGAACTATTTGAACCTTATGTTAACAATGGGTTAAAATGCTGACCAGATTGCAGCAAATAATTTGTGCATACGCATCGAATAGTTCAGCACTGAGTGCTATAGTCAGATGAATTCTGTATGCTTTTAAAATTAACTAACACAGCTCAACACCAGAAAGATTCATTATGGTTGTCTAGCTTAATTTCTTGTCATCAGCCATGAAATTATGCCCAGAGATTTTTAGCACAAGAAGGCGAATTAGACTGTAGATGGACAACAATTCTACCTCCTAAATTTTCTCTCAATATTTTAGTAGTGAAAAGTAAGGTATTAGTCCAGTGATTTTCTTTCAGTAGTAAGAAAAAAAAAATTATCATCTCATTTTCCATAATAGATATCATTTCAGATTAGTCTGGACGTTTTAAATTGGGGTTTGTATATTTCTCTTTGAGGGGGACAGTATTCAGGAACAAGATATCTGCCTCAAGGATCCTGTGTAGGTGGGATGTCCACTTGGATCCCAAAGGAGTACTATTTGGAAGTGCTCTGTGTGGCAGTTTGGACAGTCTGCCACTGCAGTAGACAGAGGTTCATGCAGCTCCTGAATTCCCAGAGAAAATGTTCACGGGTCATAGGGGTTTGGAACTTTATGATCTTTAAGATCCCTTCAAACTCAGGTCACTCTGATTTTAAGATTTTGTGGCCTTACGAGGTCATGTCTCTGTCACAGGCTGCGATTCAGTGTCCTGCAGCTCCAGTGGCACCACATGTCCAGACTCATTCTGCTTTATTTAGGCATTGTAAAAATAGGACACTATTGAACATGTGCTAGAAAAATACGACCTACAAGTCTCACATTGTGTTCTGTGACAGGCTGAAGTGAACTTTTCCTGACTGTTACAAGGTTTAATAGGCTCACTTTTGCAAGAACTGGTATTACAGTTGGTCCCTGCAGACTAAGACATAGTCTGACTCTGCATTGCTAGAGCTCTGCTTCCTGGGCAGGACCTCTACTGTAGATCCTGGGCAGACTGTCATGCCTGGAGAATAATGTTTCTGTGTTGTTCAAGGAAAAGTCCAGCAACAACATACTGCAACAATCTTCCCTGCTAAAATCTTCACTGGCAGTCTTGTCTTACTTCTCATCTTACTGGTGGTGTGTGTTTATGGATTCCCCCTTGCATTCAATGGATCACAGCTATTCTAGGCAGACAGTCTTTAATATGAGACCTTCAGTCCTTTGAGGTTTTGTAGGAATTGCTTAATTTATCTTAATGACTTTAAGACAAATCATGTACAGAGAAAGTGGTTTATGTATCAGGGCTATCTGACTTGGATCCTTAGAGAGTTCACAGCAGAAGTGTAGGTGGTTCCTTGATTCTCAATTCTTCTGCTCATTTAAACAGACTTATTTAAGCCCACTTCACAGGTCCCCTATACATCCAGTCAGCTTCTCACCTGACTATCCATTTGGGTGGGCAAACAGCTATTTCTTGTTTAATTTCACCTATCCATACAATGGTAATTGTTAGCAATAAAAGTTTTGCTTAGCACATAAACCCTAGTGCATCAAATACTATTAAAAACATTAATATAAAAGTTGAAATTAAGAAGCATTCATGATTAGGAACTTATTGTATGCAATCTTGGTCTCACTGCATATGTAGATGTGATGGGCATACAGATAAATGCACCTGACTACTTGCCCATAAGAAAGTGTTAAACATATTTCCCCTCCCATGAAAAAAAATCTGATGTTAGTTCAGTGTCTGTTTTGTTTTATCATGAAAACAAAATGCTGAGGGTTTAGTAAAGTTATAGTACTCTCTGTACATCCCTGGAAGTGCCTGGGGATTCTTGGGCTGAAAGGCAAAATATAAATATAAGATATTATTACCATTACTTCAGCTAATAATAATAATTCAACCCGAGAAAAATGTTTATGGCTAAGTTATTATAATCCCCTAAACAAATGGGTTTATGCAGTAGCAGAACTGCTGACACAAGCCTCTTGTAACAAGACAATGCCAGCAGGCATTACTATAACTCAAGCAAGGACCAGTCAAAATGATACAGCCATTGTGTTGATGTGTTGTATATGATTGTGAGTATTGGTGCCAACTGTGTTATAAACCACTCCCTGGAAATAATAAACCTGACAGATAATAGAAATGAATCAGCATTTTCTCCTTAATCAGAATGTTTTGTAAGCCTGGCCATACTGTCTCAAGATTCAGAAGGGAATATTTTCAGCTCCCTCTCCCTGAAAAAAACCCAGTAGTTTTTATGAGGTTATGTCCTTCATTTAATAAAGTTAATGGTTGTTTTCTCACACCTTCTGAAGCGCTGCTTGTGGTAAGAGTTTAGGGGAGAGTGACAATTACAGAGGGAATAGCAGGCTGCTTCCTCTTCCTAGCCCTGATTGTTGCATGACAGCAATGCTGGAAAGCTGTTCTGGAGCTGAAGCCTCAAGCTGAAAGTGCAGCAGGGACTCAAAGCAGGCTCACTTTGGTAGATCATTTTTTGGGGGTAGGGAGCAGGAGGTGGCTTTATAGACATACACATTATGCACTCCAGTTGGCTCCTGGGAGAAGAAAGTTGATGGAAGTTTAAGCAAGATTAAAAGTCTGACTGACGAAGTGGGTGATCACAGATTGTCTTGTCTTTGCTTTTCTGCATGCCTCCTTCTGACTCTGCTTCCTAAACAAAGAGGACATTTGTTTGAATAATAAGATATGAAGCTTCTTCTCTCTTAAATCTTCCACACAGAAGCATCTACCTGTCCTTACTTTCTTACAGAATCTGGATTGGTTATTTGTGCCTACACTTCAAATTTCTCCTCCTACAATGCTTTTTTTAATGCAAGTGAAGGTAGAAAAACTGCCAGATAAGCTGTGTTGTCTTCCCCTTAGTTTGCTGTAAATGCTAAGCCATTATAGTTTTCCTGTTACCTCAGCAAAATATTGCCTATTCCTTGCAAAAGCTGGGTATTTGACTTACAGTGTGGGAGAGAAGAAGGAAAAAAGGTGCCTTTACAAGGTCTATTTTTGTATGGGCCAGCCAAACTGCTGTGATAGTAGATGAGCTATCCAAGCATTCCATAGGTCTTTGCCCATTGCAAAGGGAAGCTCTAAATGGTAGTTCTCTCCTAATTCCCTCTGGAAGGTTTTATCTCTATGGAAGTTTTGGCTTTGAACATTAGGAGAGTTCATAAAATTCATATTAAATAAAGCCCTGACTTGCTGTTCAAATTGACTTGATGGTACAACCTGCTCCATTTTTCAGCTTCAGTTTTTGCTTCAGGGATGATAACTATTTTTATAATAATTTCTGAGAGCATCTAATATTGATACAGGTGGCTATTTAAACTTTGCTCATCCTTTAACTACCACTGCATTTTAGCCTGGGGGGTCCTGCAAAAAGTATTGGGTAAGGGCTAGCATGGGCTACTCAAAAATGTACAGGGAAAATTCAGGCTCTTTGCATCACAACTCATTATGTAAAATTAGTGAAAGTGTTGCTCCAGTAGTCATCCCAAGAGTCTAATAACAAATTTTCTGTTAGCTGATTAGTATTGTCAATGCCCACGATCCACAGCATGGCCATGGAACTGCAGGATCAGTGCAACATTTGATAAAGGACATACCTATTCACAAAATCTCTCACCACAGACAGTAGTGATGTGGATGTTACAGGCCTGGGGGCAGAGAGATTTCAGTTTCCTGACAGTCTGTGTGAAAGCCAGGTGTTCTCAAGGACACGGCAGAAAAACAAGTCAGAAGTATTGTAAACAATGGTCTTGTTATGAGATCAAAGAAGAAAACATGAGGTAAGAGTTACTGGGTCCAGCCAATCCCTCTGGGGAGTGGCGGGTCAGTTAACCAATAACCTTATGTCAGTCCAGCATGCTAAGGTATATAAGCACCTTTGTAAATTAATAAAGTGTCGGTTTTATCATCTACATAAAATCGTCCGTGTTGCTGGTTATCTGCTCACTAGCGACATAGTGACATTTAGAGTCAAGAAATTGAGGCATGCAGATGAAGACCAAGTGAGCTGCTCCAATTCATAATTAGGGCAAGCTTCTTGGCCACAGAGCAGCTTAACAGGAAGAGCTTCACAACCACGGTATTGTTTCCCTTTCTCTCACACTTCAGAACACAGAAGACACTCTCTCCTGTTGTTAGGTATAGGAGATGTCACTAGTACTGTCCATGCCCCTCTAACATTGGTTCTTGCTACAGATCTGACTGCAAAGTCAGTCCTATTGTAGCCATGTTTGTGGATCAGCTGGAAAATCCTAATTGAAGGATGAAGTCCTGTCTCTAGTAGATTTAGATTAGACATTAGGAAGAAATTCTTCACCTTTTGTGAGGGTGGTGAAATGCTGGAACATACTGCCCAGAGAATTTGTGGATGCCCCATTCCTGGAACTGATCAGGTCCAGGCTGGATGGAGTTTTGAGCAACCCGGTCTAATTAGAAGATGCCCCTCTCCATTGCAAGAGAGCTGGAACTAGATGACCTTTAAGGTCCTATCCAGCTCAAATCAGTATATGATTCTATTTTACAAGAGTTTATATTCTGCCCTGCCAGTTGGGTAGACTTACTTATCTGATGTTTCTGCTCTCTAACTGGTCCAACCCTCTGCTAAGGAATAATTTTTCTTTGGTTTGAAGGAGAAGAGGGGAAAGAGGGGAATGTGGATAACTGTGGTCAATTAAACTGATTTGTGGCAGAGTGACAGTGAATCTCCTTCTGTACTTTCTGTACGTTTTGGGAAGGGTCATTCCATGTTCAGGACAGACACAGATAAGAAGTTTTTAGGAATGGAAGCCCTGCCTTCATACATGATCACTCCTATAGCAATCTCCTGTGCTTAAATAGTACAACTTGTAGCCAGTGTGAGATTTACAACATACTCTAGGCCAAACAGTGACCCGTGAAGGATGCTCTGCCTTGCTTTAATTTGGCATCCAACCAAGCTGTGTCTGCACCGTTACAGACAAACCTGCAACCCAGTCTCTATGTGCACACTTGAATGTGTGCGAGCACAAGCTGAGTAAATTGCTAATGCTGAGCATCACTGAAGTATCTGTGTCTGTATGACAATACATGAGTGCCTGAAAGATTGTCAGATACCTAATCAAAAGTCTTTTGCCCTTGGGGCTGATAGTAACCTCTCTGCAGTATTACTCATTCTGGCAGGTAGTATTCCAGAAGCTCACAAATGCAGAAGGCCATGAAAAATTAGGAGGTGAAGAAACACCTTTTTTATCCAAAGAAACACTGTCAAGACTGCCATTGTTCTGGCAAGCTTTGAACAGGCTTTCAGCACAAGAAGGGTAGAGCTTAAGCTGCTGAAAATCAATTAGGATACTTTTTCCACCTGGCATGATGAAAAGCAACATTCCTTTATGTAGAGGGAGGTTTCTTTGCTGTTTCAGAAGTAAAATGAGTCTTAACACTGCAGAGAGTTTTCAGGAGGAAAAATAAAACAAAAAACAAAAAAAAAAGAAGTAAACCCACAGGTTTTATATATATGCCCTTGAAGAATACTTTTTTAGCCCATGTTATCATACCATGCTTTTATGCTGTAACTTAATATACACAAGAGAAATTTCAGGACTGTTGAGCATGCAGATTTCCTAGGGGATGAGCGCAAGGTTATTTAGCACAGGTGTTTCTGTAATTGTACAACACTCCCTATTCATATGCCCACAAGCTTTTATTCCCTTGTGAATGATGCTGTTGTCTAGTATTAGAGTACCAGGTTCTAATAAAAGCTCAAATAATATTGCTTTACAGTGACCCCTTCTGTGAGTCATCTTTCATTTCATGAATGCATGCAACTCAGGCAATAGGTGCTTTTGCAGTAGATATTATTTATTTAAACAAGTGTGTGTGCACAGTTTTCCCTCAGATTTTGTTTTAGACATTATTATAGTTCCCACACCAGGTTGTATGCACTGTGCAGAACATGACAAAAAAAAAGAATTCCCTCAATTGTTATTGTTACTGAAATGGTCAGGTTGCTCCCCTTGTTTAGCTACCACAACCTACATCTGGCCTGTTCCCACTGAAATTCATAACATTATGCTCAGGGTACGTAAGGAAGCTGTGATTATACTGTTGCCATGCAGATTTCACTTCAGAGGAGCTGCATGCCCTGCTCACCACACTCAGCACACATATCTGCCATGCCTGCAGACCTGAAATTTGTATGTGTAAACAAGACAGCAGGGGATGGTCTGATTCCTGATGCCCCTCTGAAACTCTAATATACCTTTCTACATTTTCACTATTACATCTGCTAAGTCATTTGACTACTCTAGCCCAGAGACTGTAGCAGAAGAGTAACAAAAATTACTAGTTTATATTTGTCTGGCTCTTATTTTATCTTAAAAAACCACATGTTTGTAGAGATCATTGTTTTAGGGACTGTGATTTAAAGAGACAATATAATTGTTTCCTCTTTAACTTATGCCAAGTCCAGGGAAATTCATGAAGCATCAACAGGATCTGGCTGTGAAGAGCATCTCTGATTATCACCCAATAAGCTGGAGCTGCAGGTACTGATCTGCCCAGTGTTCCAGAATTTGCTGCTGCTCAGTACCTGTTTTAATAGAATGATATAAGCTATTATTCATTTCAGACTTAAAAATACAGAAATGCAGCACAAAACTGCCTTCATTGCTCTTCAGTTCTCTTAGAGTCTTCCTATGTAACTTCGATTCAGTTGCCTGAGTAAACATCAGATTCTCTAATGAGTAGTTCTTCCCTGCTTTGCTAAAGAGGGTTCCCCCCGATTTTGGATTCAAGGAGCCCTACTTAATTACTAATTAGCGTTCTTTCCGTTTCTTCCCATGTCAGTTACGTCTGATAGTGAAAATTGCTTAGCAAGTTGACTTAGCACCTTTGCTAATTGCTCAGTAGTGCTGTGCTTTGATTTATAATTTTTTCAGGGCTTTTGAAACACATTAGTTTCAGTAACCCTTTCAGATGCACTGCTTCTATTATTGATAATTTTCTTGGTTGCAAGAAGAAGGAGTTTGTGGCCATTATTTGTGCTATAAATTTTTTTACTGTGCACTGAAGAGGGGCGAGATATCAACTGAAGCTGTATTCTGCAAAGGCAAATTTGAAGGTGCAAAGCTACACAAGATGGCAGAAACTGACAGTGGAGGGCAAAAAACAGTCCAGAGTGTGACATGGGAAACCAGAACTGAAGGTAACTTTCCTTTAAGAAAGATTTTGCACTTTGACTCCCAAGATGTACTGGGAAGTTTACTAATTCAACTGCAGTTGTATGGCAGCAGCATTTAAAAAACATATTGTCTCAGTCACAATTCCCCAAGGCTCTCCTGGTGTATGGCTGAGATCTTCCATGTAAAGAGGTAAGTCAGGTGACATGCAGACTGGTTTGCTAATCGTGGCATTTCCTATTACCCATCCAACTGCAAACCCACACTAATAACTGTGTGAGTAACTATTGGAAAGAATAAAAATCTGAAAGCAAACTTAAAAATCTAGATTGACAATCTACTCTAGAAAGAGTACAGAAAGGGAATGGGGAAGACACAATAGAACAACAGAAATTGTCCATTTGGGTATCCTGCTGTTGCTGTGATTACTTTACGTCATATGCATATGCTTTCAAGATGCTAGATGCTGTACTTCTGGGATGCACAAAATTCCAGCTGCTGCCAGAGCTGAGTTCTCACTTGTATACAACACTTTTTTTTCTTCCAAGTGAGCAAGAAAAGCTCAGAGGAGCAGGAAATCTGTAAGCATGACTATTGATAATGGAGAGCAACATTTTTCTTCATAACAACAGAAGAAAAATGTTACACAATTTTTCATTAATAAAGAAAATCCCATTCTTCAGTTCTTTTCATCCACATAAGATGCAGTCACTGCTCAGCCACTTCACTTCTCACTACTGAAGCCATTGCTGGCCTCTCAGTCCCAACTTTTCACAGGCAGAGGACAAAAGGGGAGAGACTATCAGGGGCCGATGGTCCCTTTCAGGAGAAGCCTGCTGGCTGCCCTCCCTGCAGGAAGAGCATTCCCTGCTGCCTGAACAGGCAGAAGGACTCAGGCAGACACCGAGCAGGGCAAAGCTCCCAACAGTGTGCAGTGGAGAGGGATAGCAGCTCTGCTCAGAGACCCCTGCCCTTCAGGGATGGTGAGTGGCCAGCCTCGAGGGGCACTGAGAGAGCTCTGAGACCCCTCAGAGGGGTCAGAGACCCCTGCCCTTCAGGGATGGTGAGTGGTCAGCATCGAGGGGCACTGAGATGCTGTGCTCAGCAGCCCCCGAGCTGGATTCCCTTCTGTGCTGAGCTCTGCTCAGGCTTTGCACCATGTGGGGATGGACTCAAGATTTTTGATGGCTGATTTTTGTCATACCTTTGGGTGAAAGGTAGAGCCTTCCTCTCTGCAAGCACCTCGGAGAAGGAATTACAAAAGGCCATATCACTACACAGGGTTGAGCCAGGGAGGAAGGCAGAAAAATGTGCTTATAATGATATGAAATTTAGCGAGGTAGTTTAAAAAATGAGGAAAGATGGGTGAAAAATTGGAAAGTTGGAAGTTGTTGCTGGAATGCAAAGAAAAGAAATCTCTGTTCAGAAACAAAATGATAGTCTGGAAAATGGAAAAAGTTTTAACAGAAGGCTCTGTAATGTCAGGGAAAGTTACATTTGAAAGCAATTTTTCTGAACTGATCAGAACTCTTTGAATTTGGAGAGCTGTCACCTTCAAAAGGGCTCAATGTGCTGCAATTAAATGACCTGAAGAATAGAGTAGTACTTAAAGTCAATTGCATTTCTGAAGAGCGATGCTGAAATGAGAAGCCCGGACGCTGTCAGCAAGTATAGAGTAAAATGAATGAGACCTGAAGAAGCTGTATGACAAGAAGGTGAATTTGTGAAAGTAAATAAAAAAGAAAGCCTCAGCTGAAAAGGATGGTATAAGAAAATACTTTGCCTCCTAATCAGAAAAAGAGTCTTTGATATGGTTATTAAAATCAAAGAGCTCTTCTGTTAAGTATGCCTTTATCAAAATATCCATCAGAAAAAATGTCCTGTAATGTTTAAGCTCTGGGCAAGTGCTGAAATGGTAAGCATAAAAGTACTTCAAGGGAACAAAGCTGAGTGCTCCTAGATGCAGGATGACAGCCAGGCATGCATTTCATGTGCAGTGGAAAGCTCTCCTGCAGCATGTAGCACTGTCTTTCACAGCCTCTAAGTACAGTCAGTATAGACAGATACCATGGCTGGCTACCCTGAGTGTTTGAATATGGGCACTCTCAACACACAGGCAGTTTCCTTATATATTGCTTTCTTCTTCACCCCACTCTTAGGACCCTGTGGTCCTACAGACATTTACAAATTAGGCATTCAAATCAAATCCGTTTCAAAAAAGCACAGTGATCCCCAGAGATTGTATCAGGCCATTTATCTGTTACTGTGAATATTCAGTGGCGTCCCTTTTGTAAACTGCCATTTTAGCAGGATCACTTCAGATCCTTGAGTTTCAGGTACATGCAGGTTGGGCTGGTTCACCTTTTCTACCCTGTTGCTGCTTTTTATTTCTTTCCTTTTTTTTCCTTTTTTTTTTTTTTTTTTTCTGGGGATGGACAAGGAGGGGGTTACAGTTTATTAGGCCAGAAACTAAGTGGGCAGGAGAAATCTCAAGCTGTCTTCTACCTGTCCCTTCTACCGAGAAAGTGTCATAGGCCCAGCTCTGCTGACCCTGCTGTCCCAGGCCTCGCTCCTCTGGGCACTTGGCAGAGTTTTGTGGGGGGGCCTCCCCAAGCAGGTTATCCTCATGGCAAGGAGCCCATGTCATGCAGCAGTGTGTGAAGTGGAATGCAGAACCACTGCACCATGGTCTCTGGTATATTATTTTTGTAGTCTAAACCACACCCCATGTTTCCACCACAGGAACTTATAACTTTGAAGCTGGGACGGAGCAGGGCAGTCAGCTTTGCTAATCAGTCAGTGTATTGTTTTGTTGTGGTGAGTGTGAACATGAAGAGACATTTGGTATTTCTGGTTGGATGCTGTGTGACAGAGTTAACAGGGAGGGTCTCCTCAGCTTGGAGAAGACTTTTTGGCTTTGTATGTTTCTGCAAACTGATATGAAGCGTGCAAGAAAAATCAGAGGTGTTCTTTTGGAACTGTAGCCTCCTAACGGGTTCATGACACCCCTATGTTCAATAATCCTGGGGTTATCTTTTCACTTTTCCATCTCCACCACAGATTTGACACACATTTTTTCACAATTATTGTGCCATATGCACATTCTTTATTCCTGTCCAAACATCAGACATTTGTGTCCAATTACTTGGGCAATAAGCAGAATCATACTTCTGAGAAAGTATAATAACTTTTTACCCTACTGAAACCAAGCAGTTTTGATCTTGGGACTATTGTTTGAACAATATTTTTCAATCGCAGTGAATTGGAACTGATTTGTTTTTTTAATAGTTTGCATGAGATAGGTTTATGAGAAATACTTCTGCAACCACTTCCTCAACTTACTGCTCAGGAAGGAGATGTTCAAGACGCAGTGCTACTTTCAAGTGCATCTCATGCTGTTTCTCATGTTTGGCACAGATAAATTCAGACATGCACTTTGGAGAATGTTAATGTGAATAAAAACTGGGAGAGTGGATTCCTAATCCTTAGCATTCCCCAAAAACACAACCCATCTGTTTGGGGGAGGGGGTGGGTTGCAGGTTTTGTTGTGTTTGATCATGAAGTTTAGACTTGAAGAAGGAATGTGGAGTGACACCAGCCTGAGGTCAAGCAGTACAACACCACATTTCATGTGTGTTTGTTGCTACATTTTTTAACAGTCAGGCACTATGATTCCACAAATCTTGTATCTGCTATAAATGAGCTGTCTCCCCTGTCTTCCAGCATCAGCTTCAATACCTTCAGTAACATCAGCTTCCACACCTGCCTCAGTAAGTCACCACCTGCCTAACTGCCTGTCTCATCACTTTAGTCTCCTCTCTGACATTATTAGCCTTATTATATCTCTGACTTCTAAAGGTGACCACCTGAGGCTTGTTCTCCCTTCAAATGGTATAAAACCACTTGGAACAGAACCTGTGGGTGTAAGACATCAGGTAAATTCATGTAATTGTTTCATTGTAGTGGTTAAATAAAAGTGTCTGTGCATTTCTGAGCAGAATGGAAGCTTGAGTAGACTGCAGGCCAAGAAGAACATTTTATAGGATATTTCTAACCTACTTCCACATTTTCATTATTTCTACCTGCCACTGGGTCTCAGACCATCTGAAAAGTGAAGTGCAATTTCACACATGCATGTATGTAATAGCTAGATTTGATGTACCTGTGCAGGTGCACTGACTCCACTTACTCTAACGCAGAGACAAAACATTCTTGAGGTGCAAGAAGCAGCTCTGTTACATTATGCTAAGAACGAAATTTTATGATCCTGACAGATAAGTAAGGGTCTCATCCTGCTGGAAATAATTTGGGTTTGTGATTTACACGTCTTTTCCTTGTTTTATCTTTCTTTTTCTTTTTTGCATGACTAAGATGAACACATGGAAGGTATTAAAGAGAACTGACCTTGTCTAACTTATAACTTATTGTCCCCAAGAATTTCTTAGAGCAAAGGATGCTTTCCCACTGTAATAATGAAAAAAACCTTTGGTACTTTAACACCCTATTGTTTTTTCTTTGTAGTGCTGCTGTTGACATCTGCAGGGCAAGAACAGGAGCAACCAGGGTACTGTAAAGCAGCCTCTCTCCATAGCTGCTTTTTACATTGTCCTTGTCGTGAGACCACTAATCTCTTTCTAAAGAATGGTCAAACAACTTCCCTGGCCTTTGCAGCTATTGCTACTTGATAACAGTTTGCCTATTTTTTTACTCTTAAATTTCAACTCATTTCATATAGTCTTCCCAGTATTAGATTCCCAATTGACTTCATTGTGACATATATTTATGTATTTGCAATTTTTTTAGATCATATCCAGAAATTCTGGGGGGTTTTCATGTAACAGATACTCAGGTTTCTCAATTTTATCTGAGAACCCTCCTCTAGTCAATTCCTGGCCAACTCTAGGACATTCTGAACTAAGGCCTACACCAGAGCACTACAGTGCTTCACATCTAACTTGTCATCCCTGTCATTTTGTGCATACGCTATCCAAGAACACAATGTCGTAATATTGCTGAGCAGCCTGACTGAACTCTGATGCTACCCTTGCTTTTAATAAGAGCCTGGGCTATACAGATCTCCACAGGTCCCTTCCAACCGATGTATCTGTCATAATACAGTACAGACAGTCAGAGAAAACAGCCTCTAAATGAACAGAACATGTGTCAAAAGCATAAACTGACTTTTGAATAAGTCAAATAATGTACTTATTCATTGCTGTCAGAGCCCCTTTGGGCAGGGAAAAGGGGAAGCATTTAAGATACAAAGTTGTGTGGAGCTATTTACAGCACAAGAAGCATAGATCATTTACTAAATAAAGAAACAGTCGTCGTGTTTTGGTTTTGAAGCAGTGCCGTGACTGTGAGATAGATGGAATACAGTGCTGGGAACTCCTGAAACCAATTATGGCACGCGATGGTAACACTGCATCCTCAGATGTGCCTAATTTGCTCTTACTGCTGTAACTAAAGTGATAACTAAGAAAAAAATGCCCTTGTGAATATAGGTCTTTGTTTAGCAGCAATAGCAGAAATCATGACACTGGCTAATAAAATAAAAGGCATATCTGGTAAGAAAATGCCATGAAGAACAAAAAACTGTGAAACACCTTTTTAGTACACAGAAGGAAGGATCCAGTAAGAGGTAGTGCAAACGTCTAAGCAACAACAAGGTTCATACAGGAAAAAGATCACTGGAAAATGTTTGTCTGTTGGAGTTGAATATAGAGCAATGTGTTTTCTGGAGCAAATGCAAGAGTGTGGTATGATTGTATGGAGAGCTAGACCTGAACTTTGGATAAGAGGCAGTTTCCCAACCACGATGAGCTAGGACAGTTGGTGCAAATGGGTTAGCACACAGTACTCAATCAAAACCATATTACTACTTGCTGATAATGATGAGTGTTTGGACTCCATCCCATGAGGGATATTTTTCAAACTTTAATTTAAAAGCTGAAATTTTACTCTTTTTCTGTCATCCAGCCCTTCCCAGCTCATCTTGTACTACTGGTGTACTATCTGAGGCTTGAAGACAGGTTGAGAGAGCTGGCATTGTTCAGCCTGGAGAAGAAAAGGCTCTGGGGAGACCTTATTACAGGCTTCCTGTACTTAAAGATGGTTAATAAAAGAGATGGAGAGTTGCTTTTTACACAGGCAGATAGTGATAGGACAAGGGGGAACCATTTTAACCTAAAAGAGGAAAGATTTAAATTAGATGCTAGGAGGAACTTTACTGAGATGTTGGTGAGACACTGGCACAGGTTGCCCAAAGAAGCTGTAGGTGCCTCATCCCTGCGAGGGAACCCAAGGACAGGCTGGATGGGACTTCGAGTAACCTGGTCGAGTGGAAGTTGTCCCTGTCTAGGGCAGTGGGCATGGAACTAGATAATCTTTAAGATCAATTCCAAGCAAAACAGTTCTATGACTCCCTGATATTAAAGAATTGGGATATTTGTATTATTCAGAGCATGACAGCTCTTTAAACATCTTCAAGAATTGGCATGAGCACTGAAATCCTGACAGGTAACTGTTTTATTACATGTTTTCCACTGGCCTTTCCTTGGAAAATTTCTTATGTTTTGTTTTTCCATACATGCCTTGTCAGGCATATGAACAGCTAGGATTTGTCCACAGCTTGCACTCCCAAATAGATTGTGTTCTTTTGCCCTTTTTAAAAAGATCTGTTCAGAGGCAGATGTTACCTACAAAGGAAGGAAATGCACCCTCAATTTCACGTGGCATGTCCTAAAACCTCTACTTTCCTGCCTTCTATCAACTGGCAAGTGAGGCATATAAAACCACTGTTGCAGATGAGAGGCTGGGACCTTCAGTCACCTGCCCTAATCCCTTGTTTTACCTTTGGTGGAAGGAGAATACACCAGAATTTATTTCCATTCTTACGTGCTCCCACTGTTTTCCCTCTGTTCTTTCTGCCCACTCTTGCAAAACCACTGTGCACCATACGGATGTCAGCTGAGTTGTCGCTGAACATAACACATCACAGGTTTTATGAGCTGTGCTCCGTTTCACACTGGTGAAGAACACAGAAAAACAGGTTTATTTATACTTCCTTGTATAGAGAGCCAAGAGACTTACTTTACAAGCAGGTGGGTTTGCTGGGTTTTGAAAGCTTTTTGCACGATAAAATCTCTTGTCTACTGCAAACTCCGTCCCCTTTAGCACGCACAGGTCCAGGTCAAGAGTGTGGATGGTCACTTAAGTGCCTCATAAACCTGCCTAGAACTTTTAATCTTGAGTTTTATATGGGATGTATTAAGAAGAGTTTTGCATGAGTGAGGGCGATATATACAAATCTTCCATGCTTTATTAAAGTGTTTCTTTCTTTAAATAATACAGCACTGTGAAAGAGAAATTAAAAAATGCCACACTTACAAAACAAAAGCTTACAAGAAGCCTTCTTTTAACTATAAAGACCACAGATATTAGGCATTGCCTAAAACTACTCATACATCTGATGACTTACATAGATAATTACAAGGTATTCTGGCAGAACAAGTACTAATTCTTTACCACTTAATTCCTCAACTAGGAATTAACCAGAACAGAAATGAGTTCTTTGTGTAACTTAGGTAAGCAGATGTTTGGCTATTTTTTGACAAGGAGATCTTGACAATTTCATGCATAGGACTGGCTGCCACTTAGCTGTCTCATTACTTCTTAAATGAGCTTGATCCTATCGGAGTTTCAGATATATAACATAGCATAAACTATGTAAATGGCATGACTATGAACAAAAAGACTTTTTTTTTCTCTTGGGAACATCTTCCATTGCCATCTTCATAATAAACCTGAAGATCCAGCTAGAAGCACTTCGACAACTGGGAGAAAATGCATTGTTAGTACTCAAATTTTTATCCACTTTGAAGGAGTTTCTCTCTCCATCTGTTTTCAGAAAGCTCAGAGAGTGTTCTGTTTTCAATGTAAGATGCAGCTATGACACATTGCCATTGAAACAGTGACTCCTGGTATTCTCTTATTCAGTAATATGTACATATGCACGTTAAAACAGCCACTCACTTTTGAGAATGGATAGAAAGCATAAGCACGACAGAAGATACATTTCAGAGAGCAAGTCTGTATTTTTCCTTCAAAGGTATCTTTTGGTGGTGGAGAAAAAAAAGCTATTGCCTGACTTTACTGACATAAAATCTGCTGTGAAAATGAAAAGTAAATCTTTTTCTGCCCACAGGCAGGAATAGTTACCCAATCGGGGGATGTTTCTTTCAGTGATTTTGAGTACTTTCTGATAGGATTAATTTTTTTCTACAACAAAGAAAACATCAAAGCTTCATCTTAAATATAGGTGAAGTCTGTGTCAGTGAGAAGATACAGAGTGTACTCCTGCACAGTGCCCCCAACATGCAATGCAATGTAGATGTATTCATAACCTGATGCAAACCACAGCTAAACTGCTTTCATTGTAAAAGCAGGTAAAACTGCTTTCATTGATTGCACTTAGTTGGACCAGGAGAAATGGCAGTAGTGCTTCCCAGCCCACGACTTGTCCCACTGGATGCCTGCCCAAGAAGGCAGAAACACTGGGTACCTTACATCTGCACTGGGAGGGAGCAGCAGCTTTATTTGGGTCAGAGTGGGAAGATGCATTGGACCGTCATCCTCTAGCTCTGTTAAAACATCTGATATTGATTTAGAATGAATGCATAAAAGAAACCTTCCCTCACCATCGTCATGCTAGAGGCTTTGCAGCAAAGCAAAGCAAAATATTTCTCCAATAGATTTATTTGCTTCAGAGTGGTCCTGCAAAGAGAAGGAGTGCTAAGGCACGTGCCCTGTCCCCGTGAGGGAAGTTTTGCCTTTTATGGTTACCTGTGTCTCTGTGACATCAGTCAAGCACATATCATGCTGCTGTCACAGCACATACTCCGTCTGTGCGTGCCAGAATAGGGGAGATGGTGTGTTTCTGTGGGTGCCTGCTTCATGACATGTCCTGCAATGCCACCACAGAGACGAGCAATAGGCTGCTGGCCAAGCTGACCTGAGGCCAAATCAGTTTAACAGGCTGACATGGGCACTGACACGCAAAAATATTTCTTGTGCTCCTAACCACTCCCAGGAAGAGAACAGAAACTCATGGCATTTTTTCAATTTTTGGAACATCTGTGGCAAAATATTCCAAATAAGAACTGAAAGAATCTGCAAAGAATTCTACCATTATTATTCAGATAACCAGGCATTTGTTCTATGTAAATATTATACACATAAACACATACACACCTTTATCTACGCAAGTCTGACATGTACAAAAAATACACACTGAATTATGGGTGAACACTGACAAAGAGTTAAGAATACTTCATAACGAAAGCATGCCTCTGGAAATCCAGACATTTGGTTGTATTTAACATTATTTATGTCAACATACAAAATCTCAGAGTAGAGAAAAATGAAATGACAGCTGGCCAGCTTTGCAAAAGGCAGTGTTGCAAGCACAAATAAATTTTAGAAGTATATATATGGTAATTTTGCAGAAGCCATAGTATAACTCCTGTGTACATATTTTGGAATAAGTAGGGTGTTTTCCAATAGCAGGACACATAGAATATTGATTTAAATGCTTGTTTCCTGAATAAATCTGAAAATATTTACTTGTGTTTCTGTATGCTCATTTTACAAGCTTCATCTTGGACTCAGGTTGTAGTCAGGTCATAGTGGTCTGAAGAAGTTTGTACAGCAAAACTGCAAGAGCTGAAAGGGCTAGCAGGGAATCACAGACCTTCAGGTGTTCTAGAGATGGAGGTATGGTCTGCTGTCAGTTTTCCTCTAATATTCAGTCAGCTTGCTATACTTTCAGGGCCTCTTGGAGATAATTTTTTACTTACATTTAAAGCAAGGCAGGGTCTATATAGTGTGCTTTTCTGCCTAACACAGATCAAAGCTCTTTACCTAACAATTTCTGTACCAGACTCATAACCTTTGAGCTGCAGAATCTCTCAGGGAGCGACAATCTTTATTTCAAAATGTCAAATGATATGCAATTATTTGCTGAGCACTGTCATGAGTATGATATAAAATGTGAAATGAACCCTGCTCTTTTACGTAGGGAACTTGGCATATCTTCGGATCAGTTGAACATATTGTAACAATCTATTTCTGTATCTGAAAAATCCAAGGGAAACAACTGGATTGATCAAGCTAGCGCATGAGAATTGGAGAAACAGACTGTGCACAAGATGCTATTTTTTGCTGTCGGTTCCAAGGCCCTAGAAATGGTTGCGTGTATAAACACGTCTGCTTGTCATAGATCACTCCTGTGTAATGAGGCAAGCAGCACATGGTGCTGTAGAAATTTAAAATGTGCCAAGATGAAGGAACTGGCACCAACACACAAGCACAAAACTAGTCATGCAGAAGATTACCAAACAATGCTAACTGGAAACTTAAATATGAATCCTTTTCTTAAAAAAAAAAAAAAAAAGAAAAAGAAAAAGAAATCTGTTTTCTGTTTACTTCATTGTAGCCATGTGTTACTTTATGAACACAAATATATCACAATTACAGTGAGTGCTGATGACAGAAGTAATTCCTAAGGGCAGGCTCTACATACAGGGACTAGACTTACATGCAGAACAAGTAAATTCCTGTCAGAGACAGAATGAGAAAAATTGGTAGTAACAACAATAATAAAGCAATGAAAACAGGAACATTTGGTAAACTTTCGTGTTCAGTTTGTGAGCTAAACTCCAGACAATGTCTCCATGTCTGAAGATGTGAGTAGTGTGTGTTCAGGTTCATAGTTTGTGAGGGTGCTAAACAAACAACCAATGCCACTGTTTAGAGGAACAGGCAGCTTGCTTCACAAAATTGTCCATCTTCTCAAAAGATGAATAAAATGAGGAAAACCACCCTTAAAACACTCATGCTGAAGTTCTTCTTCCCCTCCAAATTCACTTGTCCTAAAATCTCGTTTTCCCTGCTTTTGCAAGTCTGTTATTTCAAACTTGAACTCCTTCTGTCCCAACACCCCATTTCTCTACCTCTAGTCAACAGAGTTGCCACTGTGTGTGTTCCTCCTCCAGCCAGAGCCCAACACAGACTTTCCTTGCTATGTTCCCACCCAAGTGGAACAGGCCCACAGCAAAGGCATCACATTGTCCCAGGCTTCTGGTGGTCTTGGGCTGGCTTGTTGCTCACTCCGTAAGACCAAAAGTGTCACAAATCTGTCGATGCTTTCTTATCTGTTCCTAGAGAAACTACCTACTTGACTGCATTGGATTTTTGATCACTAAAATTTAAATCATGTGTTAGAGATTTTTTGTTTCCTCTTCCAGTATGCTATGTTCAGAGAAAAAATAATTAAGCGGTCTGAATATATAATCTCTGGGGAAATTCTTGAAGGTTTTTATATCATTTTATTTGACCACTGATTTTTAAAGAGCTGGTTATCCTCAACAGATTGTTGCTAAAATCAAAGATGAAGTCACTTGGTCTGTTCAGCCTGGAGGAGACTGAGGGGAGACCTCACTGCAGTTACAACTTCCTTGTGAGGGGAAGAGGAGGGGCAGGCACTGATCTCTGTGGTGACCAGTGACAGGAGCTGGGGAAATGGCATGAAGCTGTGTCGGGGAAGGTTTACTTGGGATATCAGGAGAAGGTTTTTCACCCGAGGATGGTTGAGCACTGGGTGCTCCCCAGGGAAGTGGTCACAGCACCAGCCTGACAGAGTTCAAGAGGTGTTTGGAGAATGCTTTCAGATACATGGTGTGATTCCTGGGGATGTCCTGTGCAGGGCCGTGAGTGGAATTCAGTGATCCTTGTGGGTTCCTTCCAACTCAGAACATTCTATGATTCTATGTCAAGCAGCTATGGTGACTTAAAGGAAACTAAATATGCAAAACACAGTGTTTCCAAAGAAACTCTGTTTAATAAGGTTCTTATTAAGGCTCTTTCTGTTCACTCCCTTCTAAAGTCTTGCAGAAATATATGTTGTGTGGAGTCAGAAGGTGTTTCCCAGAGTGAATATTTCACATTTATCTGGGGCTAATGAATAATCTCCCAAGACTGCCCGACTCCTTTGCAGCCAAGAATCACATACATGTGCATGTGTGTATATGTACTTATGTATATGCACATTTGTACGTACACATGCAAGGCTGCAAGATTACCGTGCATGGTTGATGTCTTAGCACTTAGCATGTCTGCAGCTTCATCGTTTATAAGCTTTGTACAAATATTTTCTAGCCCCTAAACAATCACTCCAGATCTGTGCAGAGATGGGGTGTTTCATTCATCTAGAGTCTTTAAACACACATTCACTGCCCTTAAGGTTGGTAGTGTAAGTTTTAGTTAAGCCTGGCCATTTTAGAGCTATTTCCTGACAGGGCGTTATACACCAGGAAAATGGACAAAAGCAGTTACGCGGATTTTTATTGCTCTGTATCTACAGGCTCGGTGTACTCGGTTGATGCAGTTTTGGTGAAGATGATTTAGCTTTCAACAGTGACCCCTTCTGGTGCGCTTGGGGAGAGGCTCCATGCGGCACACACTGCCCTGACACTGTCATTTATAATATGAAATACTTTGCTTATAAAAATTATTACTTTTCAGTCATCATTTGAGGAGCATAAGTGGAAAAAAGGAGTCTGCCCTAAAGGCCTAGCTTCCTTCCTGACTTTGCATTATTAAGACATCTCCAAGTAGTCTTGATTTTTTTTTTTTTTAACACAAAATGTCATTTAACCAAGATCAATGCCTCTTAGCAGAGCTGCATTACTTAGAGAACGGATCAATGTTCAGTCCGGTGCTAAACATAGAAAAGACTATAAGTAGGGGTCTCAGGCAATAATACCTGCCAAACAACTAATTTTCTTTCTGAGGGAGAAATACTGAATTTTCATTCTTTCAAGTCCATTCCTCGCTTCCTCACTTCTGCTTTTTTCTTACTGAAGAGCCCTAATGCCATTTCATATTCTCCTTTCAAGACTCTTTGACTGTAATGATCTGTGTTGTAGAGCTTTCAGTCTCTACTCTAGCTCTGAAATAGTCTTTATAAATTTATCAGGCAGGTGCCCGTACTTTTTAAGCAGTGGGGTTACAATCCTCGTACTGCGATGAAGTTTCAAATATATATAATATACAACATAGTCAGAAACTAAAATCTTGAGCAGATTCATTTTTGCTGTGGTCTTCACTTTTGCAGACTGCTAGCTTGTCTTCTAGGCATGCCACCACTTCATTTCACTTGATAAGTTTCTAACAATTGTGCCTTTCTATATTAAAAAAATTGTTCTTTCTTCTGGACTGGAATGAGAAATTCTGTCACATTCCTCTGCAAAGTGATGTTTCCTCATCAGTACAGCTTTGCTTCTTCAGTGCTGGTCTAGCATTCAATTCCATTTTTTGCTAGTTTGAGCGGGGGTTTTCAGCAAGGGGCGGAGGGGCTGCTCTAATTAGATGTAGTTCCACTGAGAACATTTTATAGCTTGTGATACTGCAGAGCTTCTTTTTAGTTCTACATGCTGCAATACACTTGTAAAATCATAAAACCTACCAGGAGCTGCAATCAATCTGGTTATTCCTCTGCCCTGAAGCTGAAGCAACACCATAACAGCCACTACAGCCAGGTACACATCCAACCTGCTCCAACAGACCCATAGGGAAGAGCCCATCACCCCCAGGATGGTTTCTCCTGGTGCTTGGATAGCACCAGAAACTACTCCTGATTTCTAAGCAGATTGTCCTTTACTATTACTTAACACTGCCACCCTGTCAGCTTGCCCTTCACAGAGGCAGAGGACAGGCATCTCCACGGCAATACCTACCTTTAAGAGACTTGGGTTCACACGTCTCAGATGATTGTAGTTGTCTCATCACTGCATCGCAGGTTTCATCTCTGGGAACCACTATTACAACATCTCTAGTTGGGAGACAGAGAGCCAGCCAACAAAGCACACGTAGGACACAGTAAGCAACCCAGTGCAAGAATGGCTAGAATCGCTACCTCCTGTCAGCCGAGGTGAGTTGGTCCTTACAGAAAGGGCTGTAATAGTCTTTCCCTAGAAAGATTCTTCCTTCATTTCACATGAAGTATGAATGCTTGTCACCCACCTTGAACTCTGCTTCTTTCATATTTCTGTCTCCTAAGTTGCATGTTTTCCTGCTTGCTTCTTTTCCCCCTTTCCTGGATGTCAGACCCCACCTCTGAGGTCTACAAGGTTGCTCTTCTGTGACAGCTACAAGCAAAGGCTACAAGCCAAGTGATTTCAGTGGGAGCTGAGGGGTATTGTGGCTTTTTGGGAGGCCAGGCCGGGCCAGGAAGCAGTGAGCAGGGAGGACACCCCGGTGGACAGATCTTTTAACTGAGGCAGGGAAGAAAGATGCTAATGGGAAACACTGCTTAAGACCCTGAATAGCAGGTGCTGCCACAGCTGAGCCTGAGATGGGACAGGAGAACTGGGAAAGCTAAGATCGGGCCAGAAAAACCTGAAATGATGTTCCTCGAGACAAGTCATGGGACTAGATGGAACAGAAGAGAAAGGCAGAGCTGTTGATACTCCTCACTGAAAACCCATCAGACAACTGGGTTGTTGTAAACTGTTGTAAACTGGCTGTTCATTGCTTACTGATTACATTCACTGTGGAAAAGAGAGTATGAACATGGGGATTAGTTGTTCCCTGTTTCTCAGCTACTGCAGGATTATCTTTTCCCCAGACTCTCTCAGGATCTAATTCCTCTGCTGGAATAAGAGGAAGAGAAGTATCTCCTGAGGATCATGTTAAGAATGGCAAGTTGCTTCCAAAGGCTATTACATGGTTTACTCACGCATGATAGAACTTCACAGCCTCTTTGCCATCCACTGAAATTTATTTCATGTCAAAAAACATGTGGAATGGTACATACTTAATACTGGGAAATCCTTCTGATGTGTATTCTTTTCAATATCATTGGGCCATACAACTCTGGCACAGCATTCCCAAACGGTGACACATGCTGAGGTTTGGAAAGGCTGGCAGTGCTCCTTGTAGCATTATTGATGGTGTTTACTGTACCTCCAGAGCACCAAGAGGTCTGTTTCAAAGTGTCCTTATTGGTTTTAAGGTTCACTGGCTTCTAGGGTTAAGATCTCACTATTTTTCATTGCTTTCTTTCAAAAGGGCAGTAGAATGGTATAATTAATTAATTAATTAATAAGGCAGAAGAACAGTTTGAATACAGTAAAAAAATATAAAATAAAAATGACTTGTAATGCTTTTCCTGGGTTTTATTGCTAGCTATATGAAGATTTCCTTGTTCTGCTTGCTTCTCAAAGTCACTGCATTAGACTATGGAGCATAAAAACTTTTAATGGAAGACATATAGAGAACAATCACTGACAGAGAATTTTTGTCCTGAAATATCCTCGTCAGAAAAAGTACAAAAAGGGTGAATCTGTGCACAAAAATTTGTATCCAGAGTTAGCTTTTTCTTTTTCCAAATCTTTTTCTTCCAGTTCTCTGACAGTGATTAGTTTTTGATCAAACATAAACAAAAATTAAAAACCAAATAGCATTAATACTGTATGGATATTTTTTTTTCCACTGTTACCTTTCAGTGCCTCTGATCCTGCAGTGTGACACAGGTACCCAGAGGACTACAACATCTGGCAGATTAAAGCGATCTGTAAAGATGAAAAAAATGCTTCTTAAAAGTACAGACTGCAAAACTGCCAGTACTCAGTTCCACAAACACAAAGCTAAAAGGGGGCTGAAACACAGGTGGCATAGTAAAAATGTATTTTACCAGCACCCTGACACTCTTCCCTATATAAAGTAAGCACATATGCAGTAAATAGCATCATAGGTGTTTCCACTTACAAGAACCCCTCCAAAGGAGCCTCTTGTTTAAGACATTACAAGTTATTTTCTCCCCTTTTTTGAGCTTTTGCTTTGTTATCTGATGTATTATTCTTCTTACTCTTTGATTCCTTTTTCTGCATCAGTCTGCATCAGAACACAGTGAACCTGTCAAGAATCTTTCTAGTTGACTGACCAGTCACCAGCAACCAGCAATTTCACAAATGAATCCGTTTAATCAAGGTACCTAAGGTGAAGAAGGTACTTACAGAGCTTTGCAGGAGAGGGAGACTGACTTGTCACAACTGTGTTATTCTTAAATTCATAAGAGCAGAGTAACTTGGGTCAAGGAGGAAAATCATTGAACAAGAAATAAGTCACTGAAGTGCTTTGCTGAATCAAGTTTTAAGTGTGTACTCAGATGCACTGGAAATTGTCCATCAACTGAAGTTTGGGCAGAATGGAAAACTTTTCAAATTTTGTCACATTCTTAACTGATATTCTAAAGAGCCATTTGCTGATTCACTGCTTAAGACCTGGTCTGCAAGCTGCCATATTCCGCACACTCCCACATAAATATCCTTTACTGATGTTTAAAGTGTTTGGGGTGAGCTTTTTCCCCCAACGAAAGATGGGGGCAAAGTTACTGATTTCTTTTCCCTCCCTTAATAGTATAGTTGTCAGTGTTGTTGCAAAGTTCCATGTTTCTTTCTTATGGCCTGTATGCAGGCAGTCTTATGAATGTTCTCCAGACAGAAAAGCCCCCTCTCCCCACACCTGCCTGGCATGAGCACTCTGGAGTGCACACAGCCATGGGTCCCTGGGGCATTGCATCTGTATCCTGACACTGCTCCACTGAGCCTCGTCAGCTCCACTCTCATCACCTTGTGCAGCCTGGTAGGGGTCACAGTACAAACTGATGGCACAGTAGCCCTTCCATGGGGATGATTTCAAATTTAATTGGATGCATATGTAAGATTGAAACCACCTGCCTCCCTGTATTAAACCAAAAAGTTTTGTATGGAACTATGCCAGAATTTGTAAAGGGGAAACCATGCTGCTCCTTGACAAATACTGTCGGTCAAATAAAGCCCTTCAGAGAAGGGTTATTTCTTCCAAAAAGTCTGAAAGAGTGTTATCAAATCCATCACTTCAGAAGCCATAGTTTTATTGCATACTTGTCCATGCACTTTCATCTGCACAGCTCTCCCCTGCACTTTCATAACTTGTACTGACCCTTTCTAAGCCCGGTGATAGAGAACTAACTCTATGCCAGAAAACTAAATAAGCTCAGCTTGTCTCGACCAGCAAAAAAAGGATGTGATTTTCTCTGAACATAACACAGTAAACAGTAGGGAAGGTTAAGAACTATGTAACTAATGGATGATGATGCAAATTACTGTGGCAGTCTGTTTGCAGACTTACGGAAACCATACCTCATAATTCCTTCTCTTTTGGAAGGATTTCTTTGTCAGCATGGTGTTAAAAATCATCCCCTCTCCTTTTATTTCTTTTTCTCAAATGGAAGATTTCAGTACTCTAAGCAGTTTTGTAGCAGGTGGCCAATGCAGCAACTGGAATAACTGCAGATTAAGAGAACAATTAATCCAAGTCATTCTGCGAATCAGATGTGAAGATCTTTTCAACCCACGACATCTTGTAACAAACTTGTGTCACCAGTGCTTATTGTCCTCTATTGTTGTGCCTCTGGGAAGCCATACTGGCCTTGTGCCTCATACCAAAATCTTAGTAAGACAGAGAGCTACCGGCTATGCAGCCCAGAGGGAAATGAACTCCAGAATAACCCACAGGTAGAAGACAACAACGTTTGTGATGGCTCTCATCATCCCACTGCAGTATAGGATGGAGCTGGGTTTGCAGAGAGACTCTGAAGCGAGTTGAGTGCTGTCCACAGTGGCCCTGATTGTCCACCTTTCCCTGGTGGTCAGTGGTGAAGGTTACTCATCTGCCCCAGTTCCCCTTTCTCATGTGATATTCCAAGATGGACACCGCATTCCTCCCCCAAAAGTATTTAGAAACTACTGTATTACTCATATAACTGCCCATTACTACTATCTTACCAAACAATCAAAGACTTTGGAGTACTTTTTAAATCACTTAATCTCAGTAGAACTGAAGACAGAATGTGCTTCATTTATAGCTAAACTGAGCAGCCACCCTTATATAAATGGTGCTGTACGCAGTAACTCCAGTTCTGGCTGACATTTGGTGCCACCAAGTGGTCCTTTGGGACACAGGTGGCTGGGCCAGGACCAGAGCAGAGCAGAGACAAGGGCAAAGCAGTTCCTCAATCTCTGCAGTGCACTCTGACATCTTCACTGCTTTTTGTGGTCATGGTGAGGGTGAGGCTCACCACCTAAGATGTTACACACAACAGACAACATTAAGAACACAAACATAGATTTACTTACAGGTGCACAATATGTGTCTCAGAGGAGAGAAACTGCACCCTCCTGTTGAGCAAGAACAGTAAGTGCTGAAAAAATAAACTACTTCACTGCTAACAAACTCAGAATAGTCCTTTAAACAAATAAAATCCACCACCTCCATTAATGTCTAATTGTTGGACTAGAATTTGTTTTCTTTTCGTATTGTTTCTCTTCAAAAGTCCTCTGTCCTTACTTGTTTGCTGATTCTTGCTACAGGTGATATACTAAAACCTAATTTACATATAGATTAAATATTACCTAGAAGCTTATTTACCCCTTGATAAGGAAAAGCAGCAGAACACCATATGAATATATAGGTTCCATTAAGACTGTTTGGAGGTTCCATTTTCCTTGGTCAGTATCATAAACTGGACTATGGAAAAATTATGTTTTCATATTTGTTCAGGTACAAAGTATTATCCCAGATACCAAGAGCTACTGTTCAAAAGTTGCTATTACTTTAGAGTTTAAAAACTATTAGGCTTGCTGTAGTTATCAAAAATAACTCAGTTTGTTCTTGCGCCTCACTGCATTAACTTTGGCATGTCTCATTAAACTTTCCTCTCCCTCTCCCGATCTGAGATATTGTGAGCCCAATGTGCTTTCAGACCTGGCATCAAGTAAACAGCCCACCCTGTCTCCCTCCTTCTCTCCCTCAGTTGCGGCTCCCAATACTGTTTTTTTTTTTATCAGGACACTTCATATTGATTCCCAGAGAACTCGGTCACAGCGGAGAGTCCAGCACAGCCAGTCTTTCACAGTAATTCAGTAACAATGGTGAGCAGTTTTTTTCAGAGACACACATATGGTTGAACACCCAGCTATCACCATGTCTTCAGGAATGCATATTTGGCATAGCAAACTAGAACTAGAGATGACAGAAATGATGATAGAGATGATAGATAACTAGAGATGATAAAAATAACACAAAACCATGTAAATTTTTTAAAATTTCCTTTTTCCATTCGTTTCCTAAGGAAATTATTAAACTTTTCTGTAATAATTTACAGAGGTCTTCATATGTTCTGCCATACATTAAGCTTCATTCTTACAGAAAATTAGGTATCTTTTATCAACTCTGACTGCTTTTTTTCAGTTTAACAAGAATAATAAAGGGATCAATTGCTGAGAATGAGACAGGAATATATAGTATTCCTACGCTTATTAATTTTCTTTATATTCCACAGATTATTGAAACTTTGTAATCAGCTGAAATATGTCTTCAATGATATTTTTTTCCATCCTTTCTTGGAAGAGGATGATGCATATTTTCCCTTCCCTGATGGCCACATGGCAGCAACCTACTCCTCATAAGGGCCAGCCCTGTTGTCCCCAGGCACCAGCAACCTCATCAGTTGCTGGCTGGTATTAGTGACATTAGGAGGGTATGCTCAGTTTTTGTATACAGGTGAAGGGCGCACCAGTGGACCTCTAGCTAGCCGCTATCGTTCCTCTGAAAGCTTAGGTCTAGACTGCAACAGCTAGTCAAAGGAGCATAGCCTTCCAAAGAACAAAAACTCAGGTTGGAGACATTTGCCTGCCTGATTGCACAGAACTATAACCACGGCTAAACACCCACAGTTCAGTGCTTGATCCAATATTCATTTCTTAAATTAAATGATACCTCCTTCACAGATAGATTGAGCATTTATTATTGAGTTAAAAAGGAGACATAACCAGAAACTTCATGAAAAAGCAGCCCTAATGATTTGTACATGTTCCTTGACAGGAATACTTTTAAAGAGGGTCATCTGATCTCTAGTCTGTGCAAAAATACAGGTTCAGAGCATCCTTAACACCAAGGCATAGACTGAGTCTGTAAGCTTGAACTACTCACCTGGAGTAGTTCACCTCCAACAGCATCATTTGAAACTACTGGGCTAAATCAAACAAGGAGAAAGAGGACATAAAAAGGTACATCAGTATTGTAAAATGACTCTGTGGAGGATTCTCCATGCTCCCAGAATGGCAGCACTTAGAGCTCGCTTGGCACTAATGGGATGACTGAAGTAGGATCACTTTTCTGGGAAACAGGAGTAAGGGATGTAGCCACATCCCTTTGCAGCTCTGAACAAACAGGTAGGGGAAGCAGCTCTCACTCACATTCTCTCCCCCACTTCTCAATCAGCAATAACCTGCTTTCCTGGCTTGTTTTCTGCCCCACCACAGCCTACCTAGGCCTCTGAAAAAGACTGCGGTGTTTGCTGCCACAAAACAAGAGGCATCATAGCAGATAGGACAGGAAGAACATTAAACACCTTTTGTTTAAAAAGAAATTGATGCTGTTTGTTGTTGTCAGACATCGGTGAAAAAAGGGCAATATCTACTGCAGAAGATAGGGTGCACAAAAGAGCAGGGTTGGCTATACCACATACATTTTTCTTCCTTAACTGTAAAATGGAAGAGATAATAAAAAAGTTGTACTTTGCCTCTTCTACAGTATTGAATTCTTAAGTTGTGTCAAAAAGATGTGTCTATTCTCATTACTAGTTTCATTAAAAAACACTAGTTTAATTAAAATCTTTCCACAGAACATCTTCTTTTAAATATAAGTATAGCACCTTCACTGCTATCCTTTCATTATTCTGTTCATTTTGACACACATACATGACAAAATTTTTTAACACCATTCACCATGAATCCATTGTGAGAGCAATAAGGGAAACTTTCACTGTAGAAATAACCTTTTTTTTTGCAGCAATTTTTTCTCAGTTCTCTGATCTCTTTGATTTCGAAAGAAATGCCATCAGCTTTATTTTTAAATGGTTGCTGCTTGTTTGCAGCTAGGCACATACTCACCATATTCAAGAAAAAGGTCAATTGGGCCAGCAAGCCACGGAGATGGAGGGAGATCCTAACTCAGAGCCTGTATGAGCAAGCAGTTGAGGAATAAGGGCTATAAAAAAGGAAGTTGTGATTTCACTTGAACTGCTCAATAGAGATAAAGGAAGTACTCAAAAGCTGATCACATAGAGACAGATGGACTGGATGACTTTGGTGTGTTTAGATGGAGTGAGTAATCCCCAGGGCAATGACATGCAGCTCTCCAGACACAACCCTCGCTCCTCAAAATCCTCTGCTTTCCACATAGGATATTATTGCCTACTCCATCCTGAAGCCTCCAGCTGATAGTATCATGATGATATGTTTCAGTAGTGATGGAGCATATTTTATAGATCAGAAAATACTGTGTTTTTTTGATAGTAGTGTCTCTGTAGCTTTTTCTTAAGTGAGCAAAATGATTTTTTTTACCCGCGTAAATTAGGTATTAGTTTGTGGCATTAAAATGCATCTTTTTAGAAGCTATGGCTCTGTTTCATACTCATCTATTTATCTCTGCAACTAGTAGGGGACTTGTCCTAAAGACCCTTTTTTCCCTTTTCGGTGAGAGCACAAGAGTTACTGCAACAGCTGCAAGAGCCTCTAAAAGGATGGCTTTTGGTGTAACTCTGGCACTGAACTACTGCTGTCTTGGAAAATGTCTCCCTTAATGACATGCTTTGGCATCTGTTTTAATTTTAGTTGTGCTGACATAGCAGTGAGGATTTTGTTTCCCTTCATTTTTGTTTTCTCTAGGGAGTTTTCACAGAATATATATAACACTCATATCCTTCTCTTACAACACCTGTGAGATGGATAACACTACCAGCTCCTCTATTCTTTCTGTACCTCTAGTCAGATCTATTAAGAAGACCTTTGTTTAGTCTTTGGAAAACAAAATATTTCTCTTTTTACTGCTATCCTGAGAAACTGGTTATTTCTCTGCACCATACTATGCTACTGCCTTCAGTCACATCACTCTGGAATTTTCTCTGTTATATTAAGGTAAAAGAAGATTAAAGTTATATATTTCATTTAGGATGATGCGTAGTTTCGCATGCTGCTAATCCAGAGTGTTTATGCCGATTAGACATTCAGGAGGTCCTATCACTTAAAGTTTTTTGAACGGGCTTCAGAACAGTTATGTTCATTTTTTAGAACTGTTTTTAAAATGAAAACCTAAGTCATTGCAAGTCATATGAACTGTGAATCTCAATGTCCATGACTGGCAATTTCCAGATGTACAGGTGCTGAGTTTTCCTTCAGAGTTTTCAGAAGGAAAATGATGTGCATTATGTAACTACATACGGGTCTGCATTAAAAAAAGTCTGCAAGATAGGAACGGTACTGAATAGCTCTAGTATTAGGTGCCATGCCTTTGGTATAAATGCTTAAAAATAAATAAGCCATGCATCCAGATCTTGCCTGAATTAGGCACACAACCAATTCAACTGTATAATGACAGTGTCATCCCAGATGGTACATTAAATAGGATTTTAAAACAATATCTAAGGATGACTGAATTGCATTAAATCCTAATACCTTTGAAAAATACAAAATTTCATCCATATTTTGGGGGTTTTTTTGTCTCTTCATTCCTTAACTGTTTGGGGATTTATTGATCTGAACCTGGATGAGACATATCTGGCACTGATTTGCATGTGTGTGGAGCTTTTGCATCCTCTTTCAGATGTCTGTCTCCCTTAGATATTTCAGTCACACCAAGGGTGAACATATGAGAACTATGCTATATTTTTAGCTGCCCTCCCCACCTTGCTTCAACAGAACTCAACATAAACAAAAGCAGGATCTGGCCTCCAGGCAGGCAAGGGCCAATCCTGGATTTCAGAGTACCTTTTCAGGAGCATTGCCTTTTAAGCCTGTTTTCTCCTGTATGGACTGACAAGCATGAAGTCAAAGCAGCTTTCATGATGCTAAAATAGATGGGCATGTTGTATTACTCCTGTTTTAGAGAAGGATTCAGCTCGTTGTAGCCAAAGCAGAGGTTTGTGACACCTAGAAATTGAGTGTGCACTATTTAGGATATAACTAACATTAAATTGCCTTGAATCCAATATAAGTGTAATTAAAAGTCTCATCAATCGCAGCTTATAAGTATTTTGTGCCATTGTGATAGCACAGACATACACAATGCATATGCATTTAACAAATATATCTGAGTCATGCGACAGCCAGCAGGGGAAACAAGTACGCATACAGCAACACACAGGAAACATCCAACCAAGAAAAAGTTGATAGATACAAAGACAAGATACAAAAAAGATAGATACAAATTGCTGAAAAGGACAAGGCATCTTGATGCATTTAAGAGAGAAATGACTGACCAGAATGAAGGTAAGCAGTAAGAGAAGTAGATGAGATCCCTCTTTCAGGAGGTAGGCAAGGAGCATATAAACATCAGGCAGTGAGAGAAAGGACAGAGGAGGAAGAGAACAGGCCCACATATGACAAGACTTCCCTTATGGAAGAGCTATCAAGGCTTATTGCCACCGCCTCCATAACCAAGACCACCAAGGACTCAGCCACGAGGCTTCACAGCATCAGCGTCACAGTATCACATACACAGCATTGATTTAAGATATCTGCGTTAAGGACAAACAGCTTTGCGTATGTAGCAAAGATGATTAATATTGTTCAAGTACTAACCATTAGCACAAAATGAGCTGTTAATGAATGAATTTAATAAAGGCTTTTGAGTTTAAAATTGGCCTGCTTTATCAGTCTGGTAAAAACTCCAGTCGTAATGATCTCTAATTCCCTAGATGTAAACACATATTTAGTTGCAAGATTACACTCTTTTTAGCTTTAATGATCACAAAGTAAGAATATGAACAATTACTTTTTCTGGGTGCTAGGGTACTCGATTATTAAATTTAACTCATCCTTGCTGGGAGGGTAGTGTGCCTGTTTCTCAGTGAAAATTGTTGCATAGAGGTAATTCATATAGCAATGCAAACATCTTAACGACCAGAAAATGGCAACTGACCAAAGCTTGTGCTATTACCACTGCAGTAATCAAACGCATAAATTTTCAGTGTAATCTGACTGCTGAACTGCTGTTTGCAGGACATGTCCTTCTCTGGTGTATGTGGTCAAGCTTCATGGCAGTTCATCAGACCCTGAGTTCAGCTGAGGGACTGGTCCCATGCATGAAAGTTAATGTTTTAGAATTTGGTCACCTCTCAAATACTTGCGAGCAAAATGTACTCACTGAAAACTCTAGCAATTAATTTTCTGTCTGCCTGTGTCATTTTTAAGGTATCACTGCTTACACATCTAGTATGGAATCTTCTGCTGCTACCAACAGCAGTATGCTCTATTTTTAATCAGGTCTCATTTTGCAGAAGCACACTCTTTGGCATATTAGGAAATGCGTGAGTCTCTGTCCTCAATACTGTCCTTCAATAACTAGAATTTCACCTCCTCTTCCCATTCCACTGTGATTTGACTGAAGACTTTTTTCTTTTAACTTCTGTTCATAAACTTCAAATAGAAACAGTAGTGACTGATTACAGCAGCCCTGTGTTTAATCAGCAGTGCTGCCTATTTGCCCAAAGCATTTGATTTCAATATTCTTTAGTTATATGCCACATCTTCTTCATTATGACACCAAAAGGATATAATCCTGCTCGTCTGCATCAGATGCCATTGTTATTATATTTGTGGGCTGATGCTGTAACTGAAGGACTTGTCTGCCTGAATATTTGGCTTACCATTTTTGTGTGTTTACCTGAAAAATTGCTCAAGCAAGCCTCTAACACTGCATACAGTTGATGGTTTCTGCCATTTTCATTTTTAAAAATCTAAAAATTAAAATTATACTCTACCAGGTATTAGGAAGTTGACAATATCTTAAAATACTTAAGAATGCACTCAAAGTACAATTAAAAATACATCTGTGACTTGGCAGACTGAAGTAGACTGATGTTATAAAAGATCCCAAGATAAGGTTTCTGTGGCGATTAGAACCAGTTATGCAATACTAGGCAAAAGAGAGTTTGTGTGAGTTTATAAGGTGATTACGCTGCCTCCTTGCTTAGACTAAAGTGCTGTGGTTGTCCCATTTCAAACTCCACTGATAGTGCAGTGAATTTTCAATTCCTAAAATACATATTAGTATATGTTCCACTAGGAATACACTTACCACCTTCTGATAATGCATTAATCATAATTTCTGTGAGACTTGGTAAGTGTTCGTGGATCTAAAACTTACAACCTTGAGAGACACTTGAAATTTTGCCTGGTCCTTGGTCCCAGTGGGAGTTAGGGACTGACTAGGATACCTGTCTACTGTTGTGTTAAAGCCTCCTGTGCTCTTTCTTACACAATCCTATGTAACGTAGCACACAAGAGAAAGCCCAGGCAATAACACTACATCATTTAAATGCCTGAGGATTCGTGTATGTTCTTCTGTATCTCATCACATGCCAGGGTAGGCAACCGAGACCCTGAGAGGTACTTCTTTTGCTGATCCCAGCAATACCAGGTCTCAGACCAGCACACTCTGTTACCTACTACATTTTCTGGATCTTACACACATTGCTAAAATGGCTACTTTTTTTCAGCTTACACATTTACCACACCACTCTCCCACATAAGAAATGCTTCACTTTGTATATAGTTCATTTAAAATCATCTTTCAAACAAACCAGCTTGCAGTGAAAGGCAAAAGCATCACAACTTCTAACAGCATCATTACAAATGTTCTTAATAAAGTAAGCAAGTGGAATTGAGACAGGAGGTTACAGTGGATACTGAACACACTTGCATCATAATCACTCTTAGATTCCTTATGTTTCAGACTGCAGGCATGAGAGAAAATCTCCTGATGAAAGAGCTTTCTGCATATAGCCAGCTTTATTAGTTTCTTTGGGCATGGAAATGTTCTGTGATTAGACCACAAGACTTCCACTCTGTCTGCCTATGCAAGTTATGTCACATAAAAATTCCTCCTCCGACCTGGGTGACTTAAGTTGCTGCTTTTTCAGACTGAAGCATCTTCACCTACAGAGCTAAATATTTTAAATAGTTTGCACACTGACAAAATGCTCAATGGAAATATTTGAATGGGAAAATGCAAGTGGCTTGTTACAAGCTCTTGACTGAAACTAGACATGACTGTAATGAATCACTGCAGGGTGACATTATGCTTCATGCAGCTGATATCTTCCACAATCTTTGAGAGAGCATAACAATTACCAAATGTAGATAACAGCATGGTGTGGCTTCCTTATTTGCATTCTGCACCTTTAGCATTGTTTACAATTTTATACCATTTCTTCTATCAACAAAATAGCTTAGCTGGCTTTTACATGTGTTCTCTTTGTACAAGTGTTTTGGTTTAAGCCTGGCCAGAGGCCAGGAACTCTCCAGGCTCGCAGACTTCCCCCCCTTTCTCACAGCCGGACAGAGGAGAGGGAAGGGAAAAAAAAAATTCAAGGCGTCCACAAGGTTTGTGATTAAAATCTCAAGAGAAAAATCACAGGCAAAACAGGCAAACTACTTGAAAATATGAAATTACATTTATTATAATACCAGAAAAAGAAGAAAAATTGAGAAGCAATATGAGCTGTGGGAAAAAGCACCTTCTTTCCCCCCTCCCCTCACTTCCCCCCCCCTGCTTTCCTCCTACCCAACCGACACAGAGAGACAGAGAATTAGGGGTTTTTTTAAGGTTAGGCCAGGTCATCATATTCTTAAGGACTGGAGAATTCCCCTGCTGAATGGTGGGGTCCCCTTTTGGAACGTAAAGTCCAAAGTCCATCCCATGGGCAACAGCGGCCCTCAAACTGCTGCGGCACGGGTCACTCCTACGCAGGCTGCAGTCCTTAAGCATCCCCCTGCTCCAGCATCTCTAAAAGGGGGCTCTGCATTCCCGTGCTCCTCCATGGGCTACAAGGGGGGACATCCCGTCTCACCACGGTCTCACCACCAGCTGTAGAGGAATCTCGACTCCGGCCCTGCTGTATCTTCTTCCGACCTGGCCTGGGTGCTTCTCCATGTTGGTCTTTTAGCTCACATCCTCCTCCTCCCTGGCTGCAATTTTTAGCTGCGCAACCAGAATTGTTTTGAATTCCTTCTTAAATCTGTTATCACAGAGGCATTACCACTTCTAATTGGCCTGTGGCATGTGCATCTTTGCAGCCAGCCAGACATTGGCCCTGCAGGACATGGTGGTGGAGCTTCTAGCAGCTTCTCACAGAAGCCACCCCTGCAGCCCCCCCGCTACCAAAAAAACAGGTCTAGCAAAACCACAACAACAAATTAGTTTTCTCAGATACCCTTATCAAGACTGGATTCATGGTTTACATGAAAATACCTTGAAAGCTGCTTATTAGTTAGAACTTATGGAGCTCTAGCAAGGGTTGTCAAAGCAATCTTCAGATCATTAGCACACAAAACTCATTTGATATCAAGCCCTTCAAGATTTGAGACCCTCAAGATTTGAATCAAACTTTGTGATTTTATTTTTTTTAGTTGTTCATCAGTAGCTGTAGCTGGACAGTTATGATTAAGCAACTGCATTGTGAATGAATGCTGTAGAACTGGTTCTAACCTTTTTTTCAAGAAAAGGGGAAGACAATCCCAGGATGAATGGGCTGTCTGGATGAGAGCCACCAGGAGTGAAGTCAGGACCGAGCAGTAACTGGGGAAAAGGTAATTCTAGCAGTGGGAGATGGTGACCACTGACTCATTGACCACCTACTCAAAACAGACCCCAGACTCAAATAGAGGGAAGAACTGTGCCTGTGGACTAATTAGCATGAGACGTGAGAGATGTAATGAGCTGTCATGGTTTTGCAAGACCTGGTTTTTGGTAGCGGGTGGGCCTACAGGGCTGGCTCCTGTGAGAAGCTGCTAAAAGCCCCACCACCATGTCCTGCAAGGCCAATGTCTGGCTGACTGCAAAGATGGACGTGCCGCAGGCCAATTAGAAGTGGTAACGCCTCTGCGATAACAGATTTAAGAAGGAGTTCAAAACAATACTGGTGGCGCAGTTCTAATTCCAGCCAGGGAGAGGGAGTGAGTGAGAAGATGTGAGCAGAGAAACAACATGGAGGCACCAAGGTCAGTTTGGAAGGAGGGGGAGGAAGTACTACAGGGGTCAGAGCTGAGATTCCTCTGCAGCTGNAGTACTACAGGGGTCAGAGCTGAGATTCCTCTGCAG